>PISX010005518.1:73488-107086 GCA_004024625.1 Mellivora capensis | reverse complement strand
GCTCAGGTCATGATCCCAGGGTCCTGGGATCAAGCCCTGCATCGGGTTTTCTGCTCAGCAAGGAGCCTGTTTCCTCCTCTCTCTCTCTGTCTGCCTCTCTGCCTACTTGTGATCTCTGTCAAATAAATAATTAAATAAAATCTTTAAAAAAAAACAATTTTATTGAAGTATAATTTACATGTAACAAAATGCATCCATTTCAAGTTGTATAGTTCAGTGAGTTTTGTTTTTGCTTTGTTCTGTGTTTAAGTTTTATTGAATCCAGTTGATTTTTTTAAGTAAGCCCTATGCCCATTGTGGGGCTTGAACTCATGACCCCGAGATTGAGTTACACGCTCTACCAACTGAGTCAGCCAGGCGCCCCTAGTTTGGTGAATTTTGACAACAGGTACTACTGCATTACCAGCAACCCAGTGAAGACATAGATAATTTCCAATCTCCCTCAAAGTTCCTGTCTGGCTTTTTTTTGGCAGTCAATTCCCTTCCACTCCACCCCTAGGTAAAATGTGTGTGTGTGTGTGTGTGTGTGTGTGTGTGAACTGAATGAATTTTTTTTTTAAAGATTTTGTTTATTTATTTGACAGACAGAGATTACAAGTAGGCAAGAGAGGCAGGCAGGGAGAGAGAGGAGGAAGCAGGCTCTCCGCGGAGCAGAGAGCCCAATGCGGGGCTCTATCCCAGAACCCTGGGATCATGATCTGAGCCGAAAGCAGAGGCTTTAACCCACTGAGCCACCCAGGCGCCCCCGGAATGAATTTTTTAAAAAGATTTTATTTATTTGACAGAGAAAGACACAGCGAGAGAGGGAACACAAGCAGGGGGAGTGGGACAGGGAGAAGCAGGCTTCCTGCTGAGCAGGGAGGCCGATGTGGGGCTCCATCCCAGGAGCCCGGGATCAGGACCTGAGCTGAAGGCAGACACTTAATGACTGAGCCCCCCAGGTGCCCCTGAACTGAATGAATTTTGAATTGGAACTGGCCCCAAGGTTTGGGGGGAGCTATTCACGTATGCACACAGCATTTTGTAGTTTAAATGCCTTCCTACTTTCATGGTCTCATTTGCTTTTCACATATGAGGCCATGGATGCTCAGAGGCACTAGGTGACATATGACAGGGGGGTCTCCAAAGCCAAGAAGTGGGGGAGGGGGCGGCTGCTGGGCTAGGGACCTGGCATTCTGGGCAGTTTGTGGGTACTCTAGGCTGACAGGCCCGGGTGTGCCATAAAGGCTGGCAAAAGGCTGCTTGGGGCCCCACCTCTGGCCTAGGCGTCCAGTCTGACTGGGGAGGTACCCTTGGGTGTCCAGATGCCAGCTGGCTCCTGTTATCTCCTCAGGGCAAGCAAGCCTTTCCAGTCCCTATAGTTTGGGCTACGGGGAAAAATGAAACAAGGCTAGTACCCTCTCTTGCTTCTGATTACTTCTGTCTGGTTGCTCAGAGAGAGCAGACAGACACTGGGTGTCAGAAAACTTGACTTTTGGCTGGGTTCCGCCTCTGCCTTGCTGTGTGACTTTGGCATGTTACTTTCCTTCTCTGGGCTTCAGCCTTCAGCCTGACTTCAACTATATCTGATGACTAGTGCCTGAATCCGTCCTGCCCTTCAAAGACTGGCCTCTGCCCGTGCTCTCTCCTCTCCCTGGAATGCTGTTCTCCAACGTCTGTTGTCAAAATTCTGGCTTTTCTACTTGTAGTTCAGGTGCTAGTCCCTCTGTGATTGTCCTCAAAATGGAATGTTCTGCTCCTTCCTCAAGTTTCTATAAGCTCTCAAGGGCAGGGACTGTGGTGAACAATGAGAGAATGGTGGGTTCTATTTACTGAGATGACCAATCCTGTGCCAGTCACTTTGTTAAGTGCTTTAATCCTCACAACAAAGTGTCATTATTTTCACTTGACAGATAAGGAAACTGAGGTTCAGAATAATGCCACTTGTCCTGGGTCACAGAGCAGGTAGGACAGCTTGGGTAACTTCTCTTCCCCCAACCCCAGCACTTTTTTTTAAAGTTTTTTTTTTTTTTTTAAGTACCGTGTAGCCCCACAGTGGGGCTCAAACTCATGACCCAGAGATTCAGAATCCTTTGCTCCTGGGACTGAGTCAGCTAGCAAGCCCCCCTACCCCCCCCCCCCACCCCCTCATCCCAACCCCGCATCTGGCAGAGGGCCTAACAAACAGGTATTTCTCACCTGTATGCTGAATGACCCATAAGCCACTGGCTGCATGAATGAGTGCTAGTCACATTAATCAACTTCAAGCCTACCTTTGGTGGTATGGACTGGACTGAAGTATCTGTGCTCAGTAATGTTAACTTTATTACCACCATTCTTTGCCTTTGTCACACCTACAGTAAGAACTGCCCAATCACAGGGTGGGATACATGGGTGGTGAGTACTCAGTCCCCAGGGTAAGCAAGCAGAAACCGCCTGACCTTTGGGATGCAGGAAGGGGAAGTCTGAGCATCAGCGGCCAAGGAAGGCCTCTGCCACCCCAATCCACGATTTTGGGGATCCCAGATGTGAACCTGTTTCCTCTCCTGGCTTGGGCGGTGTCCAGGGTAGGACTGGAACACATTCCTGTGGTACCTGGACCCACCCATGCCCAGCCCCGCAGGCTCGACTGATACCCATGCAGGTCCGTGGGATTTGAATTTTTTACAAACTGGAAAGTTCTATTGTTTTTTCCATTCCTGACCTGCCCTGTCCCGCAAGCCACCTCCCCTGAGTAAAATGCCCATATGCTGAGCTTGAGGAATGTCCGCCTGGCACTGGCACCGGGGGTGACTTCTGAGCCCCCAGCCTTCCCTGCCACCTCCCCTTTCCCTGCACTATTGCGCAAGACCGGCGGGCACACCTTCTGCGGCAGGTCGGATCAAGGCCAGGAACTTCCTGAGAGCGGGAGGCGGTGGGCGGGGGCGGGAGGAGTGGGGTGCGAACGCCAAGTTCCCGCACCTTGGCCTTGGAGTCCCCTACCCGTTCCCCACGACCTGCTCGGCGTGATTCTCTTCCCGCGCGGCTAGGGGAGGAGGTGACCCCAGGCTGGAGCCCCCCAGGGCGCTCCCCGTTCTTTAGATGCCCCCATCAGCCCCATCTCTTTCTTCGGCTCGGTCTGGGTCCGGCGCGCCCCTCAGGGCGTTCCTCCTCGCTCTCCCTCTCTCCGACTGGTCTTTGTCCGGGTGTAAGCCCGCAGTCCCGGCCTCCCCCGGCCCCCCGCCCGCAGCCCTCCCGTCTGCGGCGGCGGCGGGGGCGGGGCTCAGCTCGGGGGGCGGGCCCGGGCCGGGCGGGGCGCGGCGCCGCGGGGCTGCTGCGCGGCGGGCTGGGGCGCTGGGCGGAGGCGGCCGGCGGGACCGACGCGGCGGGGCTGGAGCGCCGGCAGAGCGGAGGCCGCAGCGAGGGACGGCGGGAGCGGGCCGGGCTGGGCTGCATGGCGCCAGCGACGCCCTCCTGAGCGGCTCGGGCAGCGACGGGCGGCGGGCGGATCGGGCCGCGGCTCTTCCTCGCCATGGGGGACGTGCTGTCCACGCACCTGGACGACGCCCGGCGCCAGCACATAGCAGGTGAGTCCCGCGCGGTGCAGGGCGCTGGGGGGTCCCGCGGGGAGCCCCCGGGCCACGCCTCCAACCCGGTCGGCCGGCGGCGCAGGGGCCGGGACTCGGGACAATCAGGCCCCGGGCAAGGCGGGAGTGGCTGGGGACCAAGTCCTGCCTCCGAGCTTGTTCCCTCCACGTTTGGGCGCTCCTCCCTGCCCCTTTTGAACTCGCCCTTACCCCTTCCGAGGGAAGTCGAACCTCCCCGTCCTCTACTGGAACCCCCTCTGAGGCGGTGCCTTCGAATTCCCCCAGCCCACTACCCTGATGGAGCTGTGGCCCACTCGGCCAGCGTGTCCTGATCTCCGGGTCCCCCCACCTCGTCCTGGCCCCAGCCCTAGTACACGTGGCTGAGGCTTCTAGGGACAGGCCCATCCATGCCTGGGCTGAGCCTGTGGGGTGCACAGGAGGGGTAGGTCAGAACCCCTGCCATTTGACTCGGGCTCAAGCAGGGTTCTCCTGCCTGGCAGGCGTGTCCAGGGCCGGAGCCCAGCCTCCTCAGCCCCCTCCTTCAGCCAACCCTGCTCCCAGCCTGTCAGCGCACTGTGGCTACTTCTCAGAAGGGCGAGGGACCCCAGGCCTCCTGGGGAAGCCCCAGGGTCGCAGCAGGGTCTGGGGTCCCTCCTCCCGGTACCCTGGAGAATGGAGAGGTGGGGTGAGAATCTCAGACTTCCTGGGAAACTTCGGTTTTGTGGTTCACCTCTCCTGCCCTGGGTGAGGCTGCCTGGGTGGAATCCCAGCATCCGTTTCCCAGCCGTTAGTTCTTAGGGAAGTCTCTTAATTGCCTGGCACCTCAGTTTTCTCCTCTCTGAAATGGGGTGAATCATTTCTTATTAATGCATTGTTGAGAGACTCATTATTTCATGTAGCTTGCTTAGCGCAGGGCCCCGCACGGAGGAGGCACCCATGCCCCGGGTGCCGGTCTGCGTGGGGTGTGGGGTGGGTGCCGCTGATGGAAGGAGTTATCTCTTCCCCGTGTTGAATTCACCACTCCCTGTCCAGTGAAGCCAGAGCACTGTGTCTACCTACATGTGTCTTGATGTGTCCTGCGGTCCTGTAGCGTTTCAGCAGCTGTGTTCTGCCTGCTTGTACTCCTTGAGAAGAGGGACCAGGTGTCCCTTAACTCTGTGTCTCCAGGACCCCACGGTTGAGGACAAAGAGGGTTTTGGGGAAGGGTTGTCCAGTGACTGTAGCACTGGGCCTGGAGTTCTCCCTTTGGGCCAGGCCTGGGCCCTGGGCGCAGGGGTGAGAGTGTGGTAGAAATGAGTCAGACCCTCTCCAGCCCCAGAGCAGCAGGGGGTTAAGTCCCGGAAAAGCCTCCTTATAGGACCGGCCTGGACTCTGGGAGGAGGAAAGCAGGGCGGGAGTCTTCCTGTTCCCTCCCTGTTGGTGGCAGCCTCCTGGGGCTCTGTAACAGTCCATCCATTCACGACCTCCTATTGGGGCCCCTCACCCGGCCAGGGTGGGGTGTGCTGCTCCTTCTTCAGTGGGGTTTTTCCTTCCCCCACACCCAGCTCTTGCTCTCCCCCTTCTTCCTACCTCCTGGACTGCGAACTGCCAGCACTCCCCCCACTCCCCCCCCATTTTACAGGGGTGGAGACTGAAGCCACAAAAGGTGAAGTGTCCTCTCCTGGACAGGGTTGAGTTTGTTCTGTGGATACTAGTCTGGGTGGAAGAGGGCTGTGCCCGCTCAGCCTGCTGGCCCCTCTTCTCAACACTTCAGGGCTATTAATAACCCTCTTCAGATGCCTCAAATTCCTGGTCCAGGCTCACCTGGGGGAGCGTCTCAAGTCGGGGTTGGGAGGTTGGAAGCCCGGCAAAGACTCTAGCCCCCTCCCAGGGAAGCAGGCCACCTTAGAAATTTCTTCTGGAGGGAATGAAAGCTAGCCTTTGGCACCCCTGGTGATCTGTGCACCCTTCTCATCCCACCCAAGGAGCAGCGAGCCCTTTTGTGCCAGACAATTAAAATTCCAGAGCCCTCCCTACCTGGGGCCACCCCTTTGGAGACGTCAGCATTTGGGATGGCCCTTCCCACAGTGCTCTGGGCTCCGAGGCCTGTTGGGTTTCCGTGGCTTGGCCGGCGGGCGGCTTCTGCAGCTTTGTGCCCACCCTGCGCAGGTGAGCAGGTGAATGCCAGCCGGCAAGTCCTGGCAGAGGTCAGGCTCACTCCTGCCCACGGTGGCATTTTGCTGCCTCGGTGCCTTTCATCCTGGGATTTCAAAGCCCCTGGCAAGCAGGGGCTTGTTCTCACAGCAGCAGCCTCGTGGGGCTGGTGGCAGGATTAGTCCCTCCTACTTTTCCGGAGGGAGCTTGATGGAGGAAAGAGCCCTGACCTGGGAGCCAGGAGGCCTGGGTAACCTCAGGCAATCACTTACTCTCCCTGGGTCTCTGTTTCCCTAGCTGTGAACTGAAGGCTGTAGGCGACCTGATGGCTGAATGAAGTCCTTTCTGGTTCTGAGAGTCTCAGGGTCCCAAATTTTCCCCATGAATCTCCTCCAGACTTGGGCCAGCTCGGGCTTCTGATACTGACTCCACATTCTGTTAGCTGATGTGAACTTGGGCCAGCATCTTAATCTCAATTTCTTAATCTGTAGAATGGCAGTAATAGTAGTTTCCTGCTGGGCTCTGTTGCAAGGATTTAATGAGATAATGCTGGTAAGACTAGTGCCCAGTGCTTTGGGGCATAGCAAGTGCTTAGCAAACAGTTGCCGTTTTAATTCAGAATGCTCATTTATTTTATTTTATTATTTTTAAAGATTTTATTTATTTATTTGAGAGAGAGAGAGAGAGAGAACAAGCAGGGGGAGTGGTACAAGCAGAGAATAGGCAGAGGGAGAGGGAGAAGCAGGCTCCCCGCTGAGCAGGGAGCCCGATGCGGGGCTCCATCCCAGGACCCTGAGATCATGACCTGAGCCGAAGGCAGAGGCTTTAACCCACTGAGCCACCCAGGCGCCCCGCTAGTTCTTTTTTAAATAGCAGCTTTATTGAAACATAATTTACCTGCCAGGCAATTCACCCACTTAAGTATACAGTTCACTGGGTCTTGTGTGCGTGTGTATATGTGTGTGTGTGTGCGCGTGTGTGAATTTTAGAATGCTTTCATCGCCCCGGAGAGAAACGCTGTGCCCATTAGTGGTCACTCCCCTTCCCCCAGTCGCCCCCCACTGTGGGCAGCCACAGCTCATGTTGGCTGGTCACACAGGTAATGCGTGCACGAACCACTTAGGAGTGTAAGGTGAGAAAGTGTTCCCCACTTCGCTCCCACCCTTTGGGAGAAATCACTGGAGTTTGGTGCATCCCTGTGTCCAGACCCACGTCTCTGTGGACACACGTGTTTAGCTCTGGGTGTACGAGCTCCGGTGGTATGTCTCTGTGGCTGGACTTTTCTTTCACTCCATCTGTTGCAAATATCTTTCCGTGTCGGAGCCCGTGAGTTGGCCCCGTTCTTCTGCAGGTGGGTTTCCTTCTGTGCGTGGTACCGTTTATGTGCCCCATTCCCCCCACTAACGGACACTGGGGTGGCTCCCAGTGTTTTGCGGGAATTCGTGGCACTGCCCAGACCTCGTACGCGTCCCGGGCCAGGTTCTGGGGGTCAGAGAGGTCTCAAAATGGAACTCCAGGGTCCCATTGTCGTGTAGTGACACAGAGCCTCTGAAAAGGCTGTAAACAGTTGGAAACTCCCTCCCGTTGCTCAGCACGAAGCGTGATCACCCTTTCTGATGGTAGGATATGAGAAAAAGGGAATCTCGTTTATTTATTGAGCAAAACGAATAATGCCTTTTTCCAAATTGATTTTGCAAACCTACCTCTCCACATTTGGGAAAGGGCTGTGGGTTCCCAACGTGAAGGGAGGAAGGAAGGTGTCCTCTTTTGGCCACCCTGTCCCCCAGGTGCGTGGCTTCCTAGTCCCTGTCCTGGAGCTTTGCAGGGAGACCAGACTGGCCGGAAACAGTGCCCAGCCCCAGCCCTGCCTGGGCCTCTGCCCCTAGCCAAGGTCTGGGTCAGCCCCTGGGGGCGAAGTGTCTGGGGATTCTGTTCTCTTGTGTCCGTCTAATAGAACGCGCCTTTTGTTGGCGTTGACCCTGTCCTGCCCCTCCATCCAGCCTCCACTCTGTTCCTTTCCCATCGCTGGGTCTGAGCTCTGGCCTCACCCCTCCATCCTTCCCCCACACACAGCCAAGAGACCTTTCGAAGCCCAAACTGGGTCATGGTCCCCGCCGCCTGAGGAATGAAGCTTAGAGACAGGGATGGGACTCACCGCCCTGCGAGCACCGCTCCATTTTTTAGCAGTATTTCTTTCTTTCTTTCTTTCTTTTTTTTTTTTTTTTAAGATTTTATTTATTTATTTTGACAGAGAGAGATCACAAATAGAGAGGAAGGCAGGGGGCAGGGACGTGTTGAGAAGCAGGCCCCCTGCTGAGCAGAGAACCCGATACAGGCTCAATCCCAGGACCCTGAGATCATGACCTGAGCCCAAGGCAGAGGCTTAACCCACTGAGCTACCCTGGAGCCCCCATTTTTTAGCAATATTTCTCCTCCGCGTTTATTGTTCTACATTGCTGAGACCATGGCTCAAGTTTTGCTTGCTCCTTTCACCAAACGACTTATAATAAACATCTCTCCTGGGTCTCTAGAACCTCCCTGCAGGCATTCCCAAAGGCTATGTCGTGTTGGCCCCAAGGCCACATCCATACAGACATTTTTGTGGCCTTACCCCTAATGCTGGTTTCTGCCATGTCCCACGGTGACTGGACATTTGGTTTTTAGGGGCAAACTGAGTCACTCTATTTGTTTTCTTCCCTGCTCAGGTCAGCTTCCCTGCTGAGGACAGACTCATGCCCTTGACCTGCTCTTCCCCAGCCTTGCTTCCACCAATCTGGGCGTTTTGAGGGAGGCTCCTTTCTGGAAACCTGCAACACCTCTGAGTGTCTTTCCAGCAGGAACAGGCTCCAAGGGGCTATCTGTGAGCAGGGGACAGAGGCTGATGACATTGGCCTTTGGGTGTGTATGACCACGTCAGTCTGGCTGCTTCGCCAGCCTGTGGCCTGCAGGGACTCCATGGATGGGTCTTCTGCGAGAGAGTGGTGGCTGCTAGAGCAGGGAGGGCTGTATCAGGCTCTGAGGAGTACCTGTAAGATTAGCCGTCCTTTAACTGAGCATTTACTCTGTGCCAGGACTTCCTTTGCCTGTATTATCTCTCTGAATTCCTACCCTCAGTGCCCTATCCCAACATTTAAAGGTAGGGCAGGGCAGTGGCAGGTCCAGACACGGGAGTCCAAGGCCTTAACTGTTAGAACCATGCTCTGCTGTGATGAGATGGTTCCTGGTGCCTGGATTGGGCCTGAGGACAATGTGGAAAAGGCCCCAAAGAGAGGCCAGCGGTGGGGGCAGAGGACCTGGGAGGGGAACAGGGCGGCATGTGTCAGAGGCTCCCGTGGGTTGCACAAATATATCCCTCCGGACATTACTCAGTCTGAGACTCAAGTCACTCTCGACCAGTCCCGTTCTGCGTGGTCCCCTCCTCCCCCGCAGGCTCAGCTCCTCGTGACTCACTCACCGTGGGTCTCCCTGCAGGCATCAGGCATGGCCTGTGGTTGCAGACATTCCTGAGCCGCTTTTTCCTTCCCCCCTGCCCTGCCCCCATCCACTTCCCTGCCTGAGGACCAGAGGGTTTTTCTCTAGATAGTGCTGGGCAGAGTTTTAGAGAAAGAGGAAGGCAGATCCCTAGCTTTAAAACCCTACTGGGTGGGACAGAGCCACGCCCCTCTCCTGGTAGAATCTTAGGGCCTGAGTCACAGAAGGGCTGTAATCTTCTGATCGCACAGATTTAAACTGGAAGAACAGGAAGTGCCCACCTTGGCAGGGCACCCGGATCCACCCCCTGGGAACTGTCCAGGTTTAGGGATGCACTCCCTGTGGCCTACAGAAGTGAAGGGACCTGCCTGGTGACAGAGTGGATGGTGAGTTAGAAGCGGGGAGTTGAGAGGTTTGAGGCAAGGCTCTGCAGTCAGACTGCTTGGGTTCGAGTCCCAGCTTTGCCTCTGGAGGGATTGGTCATTTGGGGCAAGTCAGTTACCCTCCCGGAGCCTCTGTGTCCTCCATACTAGAGAATGAGAGCACTGGCTTCTTAGGGCACAAGGTCAGGAGTGGCGATCTCTGGACAATATAGCATACAGGGCTGGTGGGGGGCGAGGAGACGGTGCTCTTAGGAGTGTGGCCCTTGGGACACATGTCAGGTGGGTCCTGTGACCATAGACACCTTTACCCTGTGCCATGGGCCCCAGGAAGGAAAGAAAAAAGAGAAAGACACCCACCCCTTGCCCAGCCATGTGTGTCTAGAGCTAGGCCTGTGGGTCTCAAGCCTGGTCCTGCTAACCATTTGCTGTGTGACTCTGGGCCAATGGCGGGGTCTCTCTGCCTTTTCTCCCCATCTGTGACCCAGTATTGACTCATATGAGAATTATCTGCTACTGAAAATCTTTTCTTTTCCTTTCTTTCTTTCTTTCTTTCTTTCTTTTTAAAAAGATTTTATTTATTTATTTGGGACAGAGAGATACAGAGAGAGAAAGAGCATGGGCAGGAGGTAAAGGGCAGAGGGAGAGGGAGAAGCAGGCTCCTCGCTGAGCGGGGAGCCTGAGGTGTGGCTCAGGACCCCAGGATCACGACCTGAGCCAAAGGCAGCTGCTTAACTGTCAGAGCCACCGAGGCACCCCTGAAAATCTTTTCTTAGGGGTCTCAAGGTGACTTCCAAAGGCAGGGCTGGGAGGGTTTTGATGTTAGGAGTCGAAGTGGAACATCCCGTCCCCATGGTGTGCCTGGGAGACCCCACAGAGGTGTGAGGAGCTCTGCCCCCGGACGCACTTGGGCTTTCTTTCTTTTCTTCTTTCAGTCCATAGCTGCTGAGCTCCTACTGTGTGCCAGGCACTGTACTGGGCACCGGGGGCACGCTCATGCACGCTCTTCCATGGCTCTTGCCCATGTGGAACTTTCTGGCTGGGTGAGCAAGGAGTGTTCTCAGAAGGGTGGATCTTCTATGGGAAGGTGTGAGAGGGGGTGGCTTAGTGGGGAGGGGAGGGTTGAGGTGACTTGGGGGGAGCCAAGGGGCTGGCCTTGGAGGTGAGGGGACTGTGCCCCGAGGGTCCTAGGGAGGCTTAGGAGGGAGGGTGAGAGGAAGAGAGCCCAGTGGTGAGGGATGGTCTGGACCAGTGTGATCCTTGTGGAGCACATCAGGGGACAGTGTGTGTGGGGGACACAGAGCAAGCAGGCCTCTGCTTGTGATGGTGACGTGCAAGGCTGGGGAGATCTGGTGTCCCCTCTTGTCAGCCATGTGCGGTTGATAGATCCCGTAGGTGGTTTCATTAAGGCAGCCAGTGGTCCTGCAGCCTCTGCTCCCATTCCTCCAATGACGGTCCTTCCTGCGGCTCTGAGTATGAGAACCTTCTTTCCAAGGGCAGACCTGGAAGAGGGCTGGGTCTGGATGCTAAGGACCTGGTTTGAGATCCTGTCTCAACTACCCTGGCATTTGGCAGGTGTCTTCCCTTCTCTGGGTCACAGGTTTCTTATCTGTGAAGCGGGCATAACGGTAGCCCAGACCTGCTAGGTTGTGAGGGATCAATGAGTGATGTGGGTAGAGCTCTTTGCGTTAAGAAAACCCTGGCTTCTGTTGCCATTCGTCCTTGCTGTGTGTATGGTCCATGATAGGACATTGGCCTGGGCGTCCCTCCTCTCAGTGCAATCCAAAGTGCAGGGCGTGGGCTCCAGCGGGTAACTGGGTGCCCAGCTGGGGCAGAGGAAGAATGAATTGTGGTCTGCAAAGTGTGAAGCCTGCTCTCCCACCCACATATCTGTGGCCAAGCCAGTTGTAGCAGCTGTCCAGCCTCACGCCTCATGCCGAACAGAGCTGTTTGTGTCCAGCCAAGTTTGTTAAGCCAGAATCTTCTAGAAAAAGTGACCTTTGGGCAGGGGACTGCACACTCTTGTGCTCCACCCACATTTAATCACCCTACCTGCCGGCAGCCATTTGTGGCTGGGAGGTGAGAGCCTCAGGGCTGGTGCCAGGTGACCTTTGGCAGGTCCTTCTCCCTCTCTGGCCTTGCTTTGCCTATCTGTGTAATGGGTCACTAGGACAACTTCGTGCCTTTCTAGCTCCGACCGCTTGGAGCCTGTGGACCGTGGGCTGTGTGGAAGGGGAGGGTGTGATATTTATTGCGTGATGCCCTCTTGCTGTGGAAGGAAGTGCTCTCTCTGAAAGCTGTCTTATGCCGGGCCTGGCTGTGGTGGTGGGCATGAGGCGCTGACATGAGCCCTGATCTCACGGGACTCATGCCAGCCACAAAGTTTCCATCAAGCTGGATGTGATGTGGTTTGTGTTGCAAAGACAGAGGATCTTTATGTTTTCCAAAGTGCATATTGGTTTAAACCACTTGGTCAGCCCAGCTCAAGAGGCAGCATGTCTGGCCTTGACTGAGAGGCAGCTGGCTTCTGCCACCAAGAGCCCTGTGGCCCGGGGCAAGTTGCTCTCCCCTTAGAGTCTGAGCTGTCAGTAAACTGGGAAGGTGAGCCCTGCCTCTGGGGTGTGAAGCTTCTGGGAGGCAGTTGTGTCCTGGCAGGTGGAAGGTGCTAGGTGAATGTGCTTCCGTTTTAGCGGAGTCTGGCAGGTGGCGGGGAGGCTGTCATTTGCCCTGGCCTACAGGGATTTCGGGGGTGACGTGGACATCCAGAGGGGGAGGGCGCTGACAACTATACTTCTGTTTCACTTTTTGTTTTTGTGTTTTTGTTTATTTTTTGGAAGGTTCTCTGGTGGGAGGTGGGGCGGGGAGAAGAGAGAACAAGGCTTCGACTTTGGGAGGCTGGGCCGGGCTGGGCGGGGAAGTTTGCCTGAGGTTTCCTCGTGGTCCCCCTCGGGCCACAGCTCTCCCTCGCCCTGAACTTCGAGCTTGCTGATGGGCAGGGTCTGCTTTTCTTTTTCTGGCCTAGACCCTTCTTCCTCCTTGCTGGGAAGGACCCTTTGCTATCACCTACTTTTATTCATGACTGAGTAAAACCGAAGCCCAGAAAGAGCAGAGGACATCCCTAGCGCCGTCAGAGGCTGCAGGGCTGGGTGGGAACGTAGGCCCCTGCCTCCTGCATAGTGTTCTCCATCCCTGTCCCTCTGGACGGCCCCCGACTGGTCAGGGAAGGAGTGGTTGGCCTGGGTGGGGCTGGAAAAGTTATAATTTTGAAAACCGAGTAAACAAACAAGCCCTTGGTGAGAGAGAGGCGGCCCTGTGCTAGCCTTACAGATAGGCCTGTGTCTGAGGAGACAGCCCGGGACTGTCCCCATACAGACAGTGAGGTGTTGTGGTGGATTAAAAAAGGCAAAGCTACCCTCCCCTCATGGCCCTACTCCCATATTTAAGGCTGCCGGGAAGCGGGGAGGGGGGGCCACTGCCCAGCCTGGCCACAGGACAGCCCTCCCAGCTCAGCCCAACAGTCACGGCTCCTGGGTGACTTTGGGCAAGGGGCTCCCTCCGGGGCCTTATTTCCCCCATCTTGAAAGTGCAGCAATCCCTTCTCTTCAGGAGGCTGGCGAGGATGGGAAGGATTTGAGCTGGGTGGTTGAGCACTGGGAGCCCGCTGAACACTTCATTCCTCTGTGGCTGGAGGCAGGGCCCCCGCTCCGAGCAGAAGGGTGACTTTCTCAGTGACCCGAGAGTCAGCCTGCTCCTGGGAGACAAACTTACAATCCAAGGCAGGCCAGAGCAGGCCGCTCAGCTCAGCTTTCCTGTTTTCCTGTTGAGATGGGGCAGAATCAGAGAGGAGCTACTTCTGGGCCTTGCCCTGCCATCTGGGGGCTGGGCTGCCTGTCTGGCCTGCAGCCCCCCAGGGTGGGGCCCAGTACACTTCCTGTGAGATTAGGGGCAGAGCCTCTTTACTCTCCTTCCCTTTTCCTCCGTCCCCAGTGTGGCCTCTAGGCTCTAGCTCTGTGCCCGGGAGCTCAGTGTAGCCTCCATTCTGAGCCTCCGTTCTCCCCATGGTGCAAGGAAGGGGTTGGGTGAGAACCTCTGGGAGGCTCTCTGGGTCAAGTTCCAGACTCTGAAAGGCCTTGCAGGACCCATAGACCACCCCCAATATCCGCCTCCCACCCCTCAGCCAGGAATACCCTTCCCTGGGTCCCGCCCATGGCCGGTTGGCTTGGGGTCCCTCCTGCAAGCCCCTCCTCAAGCAGTTGTGGTAGATTCTCGTCTATGGTATGAGGACCGTGAAGGCTCAGTCACCGTGGGCTCCCTTGAGGTAGACAGTATGGCCGCACAGGTCAGAGTGTGTGTCCCGCCAGCCGCTAGCCAAATGCCCTTAGGATGGTTGTTTGCGTTCTTTGTGCCTTGGAATCATTAGCTGTAAATTGGGAGTAATAATAATAATACTTCTCTGGTTAAATTACATTATGTGTGTTTATAAATTGCATTTATGCACCCTTTAACACAGTGCTGGGCACAGTAAATGCTCCATAATCAATAGGTTTAATGAGCGTGTATTAATTTGTTTTCATTCCCGAGCAGCGACTGAATGGTAAATGTCATTACAAGGTTTACGGTCTTACAGCGGAGGGGCCCCGAAGCTGTTTGGGTGAAGGTTCGAGTAGGTGGAGAGGGTGCCTTGGTGGGGGGGGTGTTGAGGAGGTGGGGCAGATGCGGGCGGGTTCAGAGCCCCGGCTGGTGGTGACTTCCCCTCTGCCCATCTGGAAGGAGTGGTCCGGGTCCCACCACCGCTGTGACCACAGGCCTGGTGTGCGTGCGGTGGTGCACGGGCTTCCTTCCTCCAGACGTGTATCCCTCTCTGTCTGACTCATGCCTCTGTGCCTGCCTTTTGTTCTTGTCCTTGAGCCCCGGGGGTGAGGCCAGGAGAAGCAGGGGCCCAGGGATTCCCTAGTGGACAGGCGGACCCTCTCTGCAACGCCCCCCCCCCCCCCCACTTCACGCAGGGGAGGGGACACTGGGTCCTGGTCCTTGTGCCCATGCCGACTCAGGGTGTCAGGCACCGAGCGTGCATTGCCCAGTGGCTTCCTCTGTGCTTGGCACCCGAATCGAGTTTACCCAGGCCCTGCCCATGTGGAGCTCAAGGCTCCGCAGGAGAGATGCATCCAACCAACGGTTACCAGTCACTCATTAATTAATTATCAGAGGACAAATTGTGATTAAATGCCCATCCTCCTCCTGAGCTCGCAGACGTGCTGGCCCCATGGACTCTGCGGTGCCTCCCATGTGCCCTTAGGCCACAGATGAGGAAGCAGGCTCCTGGTGATCGAGGGATCCTCCCAGTTCCCTTTCCCTCTTGGTGCCTCAGTTCCTTGTCAGGAAAATGGGCCCGTCTGGGAGAGGTGCTGCTGCTGGGTGCACACAGGGCCTGGGCTGTGCCCTGGGTTTTAGGAAGATCAACACCAGCCTCAGGGATTGCATAGCTGCTGTGCGGACCTGGCTTTGTAGCCCCTGGAATCCTTCCTCTGAGCATCCCTACACAGAAATAGGGGGTACGGAGGCCACCATGATGGAGGCATTGTGTCCTCTAAAGGCTGTGTGGGCAAGGGCTGCCCGGGGAGGGCGATCCTCCTCAGTTCCCACCACCAGTAGGAGCAATGGTAGAAAGGTGGCCCCAAGCCCCTGGTGAGCCCTGGCCAGCCATTCTGCACCAAGAATTTACTTGAAAGTAGCCAGAAGGTTAGATTACGTTACAACATCCGTTACAACAGGGAAAAAAAAGGGGGAGAACCAGTGTCTAGCCGCAGGTGATGTTTAGTGGATCAGTAAGAAACCACTCACTGGCTGGACTTCAGAAAGAGGGTTCCCCCTCTGCTCCCCCAGATAGCAGTAGCAACACATGTTTGCCGGGCACTGCTCTCTGCCCCCCTGGGGAGGCACCTGTGGCCGTGGATGGCTGAGCAGGTGGGGGTTCAAGCCAGAGATGGTGGATTGACGACACAAACGGGGTCCCTCTCTGTGCCAGGCGGTGAAGGTTGGTGTGGGTGGGGCTGGTGAAGTGGTGAAGAGTCAGTGGGTGCTTGTCCAACTGGGACAGTCTGACACCCACCTGGCCTCAAGCCCACAGGTGTCCTCACTCAGTGTTTCACCAGAATGTTGCTCCGGGCCCGCCAGGTGACGTGTGTGGCATGCTGGCTGCCCTGGCTGTGGGCTGCCGGGGGATGTGTGGGGCACTCGGGGCTTGAGGACCACTTTTGGCTGCACTTGGGGCTTCCCTGGGCCATCTTTCTCAAGGCCTCAGCTGGCCGTGCCTCAGTTTCCCTAGCTGTAAAAGCCAGATGCAGCTACCATCCTGTGAGCTTTATGATGCCAGGCCCGGTGCCTGGTACATAGTACCCTCAGAAGAGGTTTCTGCCCTCGGGGCCCAGTGGCCCCCACCAAGGGAATCTTGGCCTTTCAACTCTGAGCTTTCTCAGACTTCTAGCTCTTGTTGGTGTTGTTATGTAGGCAATATCTGATGATCAAAGAAAAATTAGAAAATAAATAGGAAGGAAATGAAAATTGCCAATAATCCGAACCACCCAGAACTAATGATTTTCAGGTGTTTCCTGATGCACAATCAACAGTGGGTCCTGGGCGTCTGCATACGTGCGGGACCCCGGCAGTGAGTCGGATGCTTTCAGAATATTCCATTATGCCCCAATAGTCTGTGTTTTAAAATATCTTTTAAAAATTAAAAATTTTAGGAGCGCCTGTGTGGCTCAGCGGGTTAAAGCCTCTGCCTTCGGCTCAGGTCATGATTCCAGGGTCCTGGGATCGAGCCCCACATTGGGCTCTCTGCTCAGCGGGGAGCCTGCTTCTCCCTCTCTCTCTCTGCCTGCCTCTCTGCCTACTTGTGATCTCTCTCTCTGTCAAATAAATAAATAAAATCTTTAAAAAAATTAAAAATTTTAATTATTTTTTTATGACAGAGAGGGAGAGAGAGAGCACACACACGAGTCGGGGGAGGAGCAGAGGGAGGGGGAGAGGGACAAAAAGACTCTGTGCTGAGCACAGAGCCCAACACTGGGCTTGATCTCAGGACCCTGAGATCATGACCTGAGGTCAGACCAAGAGTCAGAGACTCAACCGACTGAGCCCCCCAGGTGCCCCCCAGGGAGTCTGCATTTTTATTTGCTCAGCCAAACTCCCATTCCTGGGCATTCCAGTCGCTTCTGTTTTTCATCAGTGTAGACAGGGCCATGTTGGGGAGCCTTAATCACTTCTGTGGGATTAATCTGTTGATTGCACATTGTTTGAGAGCCTGCTCTGAGCCAGGCCACATGTGGGCTGTGGGTGCTGGATGGGGAGACAGCCGTGGTCCTCACCCCCTCACCGGCCCCTTTCTGGGAGGACAGACCCAACATGGGTTGGGTTCCTTAGCTGAGGTGGGGGTGAGGGTGTCTTTGGAAGCTGGGGAAGCAGCAGTAACCCAGGTTCGGAGAGGCAGGGCAGGCTTGTTGGAGAAGAGGGCGTCTAGGTGGGGCTGGAAGGGTGCTGGAGGAAGAGAGGGTGGTAGGCAAAGCAGCAGGACTGCAAAGTCCCAAAGCCGAGAGGGAGCATAGGTCTTTGGGGGAACCAGAATTTCCCAGAAATGGGCAGTTTTGCTCTGGTTCTTGCTCCCTTAGGAGCCACTGCACCAGGCACCACACCTCGGTATTGTAATGCAAAGTGCTGGCACTTCTGTCCCTCCCTGGGGCTGGGATCTTCTAATGGGGGACACAGAGGCAGGGTCATGTGCCTGCCCCAGGTGAGACCCAGACCTCCTGCCTCTCTGCGTGGTGTCCCCACCAGCCCGGAGCAGCCCCAGGAGGCTCAAGTGAGGGACCTCCTCAGCTCAGGTTTCCTAGGCCCTTCGCGGGTGCTGTATCATTTGACAGAATCTGCTGGAAGAGGAAACTGAGGATCCCAGCTTAGGTGACTGGGCTCGGTTTGTGTGACGGGTGTGGTGACCTGATCTGCAGCTGATATGTGACCTTGAACTGGCCTGGCCAGCCAGGAAGTGTCCCATGGTGATTGGAGGGCCCGTGGCTAACACTTCCCCGGGGGGCCGGGAAGGATCTGTTCCTAGGCCTGAGCTGGCCCTTCTGGAAAACCTTGTTCTCTGCCTGTGTCTTAAAATGCCTGGGGGACCCAAGTTGAGGCCCTCTGGTGTAATCTCACAGGCAGGGACAAATATTTATGTGCTGGGTGCTCTGTGTGGTGCTGGGGGGACATCGCAAATGGGACAAACAGGGTCCCTGCCCTGGTGGGGCAAAATGGACACTCAGCGGTTATTTATTAAGTGAGGTTGTGCTGATGGCTAACGGGGCTTCTGACCGGAATTGGGGAGTGACTGTGAGGGACAGTCCTTTTCAGTATTCCGGCCCGGCAGGTGGAACTTGAATCAGTTTGATCAAGCCTGCACCCCGCCCATGGGGTCCTTCGTGGGGAGGGAACACTTTCTCAGGTCACAGCTGGAGGGGGTTAGGGTCTTGTGGGCCTACTGCAGAGGAGTTCTGCCTCTTCACCGGACAGACAAGACAGCCAGGAAGGGTGAGGGACTTGCCCAAGGTCAGGTGGCAGGCAGGTGCTCAGCCTCTGGGCCCACCACTCTTATCCCTGCATCACTGGCTGGAGCCTGTGCCTGGAGCCTGTTGGTCACCACCTCCAGGAAAGACAGCGAGTCTATCCGCAGCTCCCTTAAGGGATCCCAGGAAAAGCAGACATAGAACTTGGACCTGCTGGCTGAGAGCGGAGTTTCCCATGCAGCACGGATGGGGTCAGGCAGGCACCTGGAATGAGGAATGCGAGGCTGGCAGGGCCTCCCAGGGGATTTGTCCTCATACCTTCCCCTCTGGAGCCTGAGGAGACTTGCATCTGGTGACCCAAGGGTGGGGCAAGGTCCTTCCTCCTGCTGGCTCAGAGGCAGGCCCCCTGGAGTCTTGTGATTTGAATAAGCTTTTCATCCTCTATCTGCATAAAGCCTGTCCATGCTGAGGGTCCCTGGCATTCCAGCCCAGGATTGGGTTTCCTTCTGGCCCAGCAGCAAGCCCATGAGTGAATTTTCATATTGGCTCATCTTCCTCCTTCCCTTCCCCCACCCTTGTCTCCCTTTGTGTTTCCCTCCCTGGCTTTGAGAAGGCCGGTGCTCTCCCCTGGCCCCCACCTCCCTTGCTGTTGGGTACGGGGCCGGGGGTGGGGTGGGGCGGGCAGCCTGTAGTGTGTGTTCATGTGCCGGGGAGAGATGGCCGGGCAGGGGGTGTTCTGGGTCCCTAGGCAACTTGGGAAGAGCCTGACTTGGATTTGGGGAGAAGCATGTTGGCATCCGATGGGCCCTGGGCTAATGCAGTGGGTGGGATTCGTGTCTCTGAGTTTTTTTAGCGCTTTTCCAGAAGGGTTGGGCCACAGTCACTGGCATTAATGAGTGATTGGCTCTCATTGGAACAGCAGCTGGGACTTATCGGACGCTTACCAACAGTCAGGCAGAGTGCTAGACACTTCTCATGCATTGTCTCATTTCGTTCCCACAGCTCCTCTTCGAGGTGTGTGTTATTTTTCTCCCCATTATTGATAAAGAAACTGAAGCTTGGGAAATGACAGGAGCAGAGCTGGTCTGTCTGGTCCCATAGTTTGTGTTTTTACGGCTCACCTTCCTCCTGTTGACAGTCTTCTCTACAGCCTCCTTATGGCCGTCCAGCCTCTGCTTGCATACCTCCAGTGACAGGGAGCTCTCTATCTCTTGGGATTACCTCTTCCACATGGGGCATCTGAGATAGAAAGCCCTCTCTGGAGTTCTGTCTTTGGTTGGTCGCTTGAGAACAGGTTCCAGTTGGGCTGTGATGTGGCTATGGCTCAGTTTCCCCAGCATCTGTTTTCCTAGGAATTTTCCAGCTTTTTTGTTTGGGGAGAAGAGCTAAGTCCTCCCTCCTTTCTCTTAGCAGCCCCTACCTGGTACTCAGCCCTTTACATGCCCTTCATCACATACTGAGCAAGCCCGAGCAAACTGGATGTTGAAACTCTAGAGGTATTTCCATTAGCATTGATCAGGCCGTCTCAGTCAATGCAATAAGACAAGAAAAAAGAGAGGGGGGATATAACTACAAGATATCAAGAGAAAACACACATGGTCTTGCCTTTGTGGAGGTCAAAGCACTTTTCCATCTAGCTTCTCCCTTAGCTTCAAAAAAAAATTTTTTTTTAATTTAAGTAATCTCTGCACCCAGTGTGAGCCTCAAACTCATGACCCTGAGATCAAGAGTCACATGCTCTTCTGACTGAGCCTGCCAGTCCCTTAGCTTTGTCCACCCTGTGAGGCTACCCGTGGGAAGCGGAGGCTCAGACAAGGAATTCACCCACCTGCAGTGCCACGGAGTGGAGGGGCTGGGTTGCCTGAGGTTTAGCGGTGTGTGGTTTGTTGGGTATTTGCTTTCAGAATCTTCATTGATGTTTCTGTCACTGCTTCCCCTTTCTGATTTATTAACCTCTGAGGGATGAGGGCCCAGAAAGATGGGACCCCAAGCATGTCTACTTCCCATCCCCTGAGTAGCCCCCTGAGGGATCGAGTAGCTGTTGTTCGTTTCCCCTTTGCCGGTCCCCATTTCATGGCGTGGCACACATTACAGAACACTGCCATTTGCACAGGTGGACACACCATGGGACCCCAGAGCTTGTGAAAGACCCTACCCACCTGAACACATTTCCTGGCTGTCAACACTTGAGCAGATGGAACTTCTTTCCATTTGCCAGTCATCGTTATTGATAATATAGGACCCTCTCTGTCAGGCTGTGTAGATTTCTTCATTTCTTTGAATCCATAGGATAATCTGGCCAGGTGGGTACTGCTGGTCCTCCCATTTTACACCCGAGGAAAGTACTAATACTAATACTTGGAGAGTATTAGTCACATGCCCGAGGTCCTACAGCTGGTGAGTTGTGGAGTCAGTATTTGAATCAAGATCTGATTCTGGGGGGTGTCTGGGTGGCTCAGTGGGCTAAAGCCTCTGCCTTCGGCTCAGGTCATGATTTCAGGGTCCTGGGATTGAGTACCGCATCAGGCTCCCTGCTCAGCAGGGAGACTGCTTCCTCCTCTCTCTCTCTCTGCCTGCCTGCTCATGATCTCTATCTGTCAAATAAATACATTAAAAAAAAAAGATATTTAAAAAAAAAAAAGATCTGATTCTGGGAACTTGATACCACAGAGTTCTGTGAAAGTACTCTTCTTGACATGGAAGGTATTCCTTAATATTTGTGGAATGGATTAATGCTTTCTTGAATACAAGAATTTATGCATTTCCTGTGTCTTTTGATTGGCACACCCTCACTGCCCGGCTCTCTCCCTTCACCTGGTTTGCCTGTCTTCATGGCTTCCGTGCACCATTCCTTCTGGAAGTCTTCCCTGACCCCACTGGCTGGGTTAGCTGTCCTTCCTCTGGGTTCCTGTAACTTCCCGTGCTGTTCCCAGTTGGAGGTTTACCGTGCTCATTTTAGGTTTTGTGACTGTCTCCCTTGTTAGATGGCAGGGGGTTTGTGCAGTTCCCTCTGCCCCGTGGTTGAGAAATGAGGGCGACAGGAAACGTTTCTTGACTACCACAGTAGAGCCCCTGAGACCCTCACCTGACTTTGTCTCTGCCCCCAGCAGTCATTTCAGATGGCCCTGAGCCATTCAGACATCAGGCTGGGTCCTGTCCTCAGCTCCTGCCTCTCAGAGGCTGATGGGGACGGGCTGGGTGGTGATGCTGACTCCCGGGGGGTCATGGAGGAAGGACCCCATCAGGAAGGCCTGCCCGGGCCATCTCAAGATGGTCCAGCTCCAGTCTGGGCACTGAGGGTAGAGTCAGTGGCAGGTCCTCAAACAGGTCAAGGACAGGGTGTGCCATGGCGAGAGCGCCCGAGTCCTCAGTCCGGCCTCAGTGCCCTGCACGTTGGGCTGCGAGCAGGTGTGTGGTGAGGAACATCTGGGCTGGGGTGGTGTGTTGCCACCGCTGCCCTGCGGCCTGGGGGCAGTTTGGACAGGTGGCCAGGCCCCAGGTTCAAGGGCTCCAGTGGGTGTGGCAGGGATGAAAAGAAGGGAGTGGAGGCGGGCGGAGGGTGTTGCAGAGAAGGCAGCAGGAATGGGTGAGTGGGTGTGAGGGGCCGGAGGTTAGAGCTCACAAAATCACCATCCTAGATCAGCTGCCTCTCTGCCCAGCCTGACGACAACTGTCGGAGAGAGAAGCCAGGTGTTCCAGCGCACAGAGGGGAACACCGAGGCCCAGAGTCGAGGCGGCTGGAGCACGGAGCCCTGCATCTGTCTGGTTCCCAAGCCAGGCAGGAGGGTGGAAGGGTGGGTTTGAACAGGGCTGGCACAGTGGGAGGCGGCTGGCCTTCCTGCTGCCACCTTGGAGCTCTGGGGGTCCTCCAGGCTGCCCCTGACTCTCCCTTTGATCCTTGTATCCTGGTTCCCTCGACCTGGGGTGCGGCCTCAGCCGTGGGCAGTGCAGGAGCCTGAGGCTTGCTTCCCTGCGGGGAGGTGGTGGCCTTCATGGCAGGCACGGTGCTGGGCCCCTGCCGTGGGCCCAGGGTGACTGTGGGTAGGCCCCGTCCTGGCCTGACTGGGGCAGGGGCGGGGGCTTGGCACCCTCCTCCACCCTCTGCAACTTGGCGCCGTGTTCTTGGGTTCTGGGCTCCTGGAACAAGCCGCCAACTGCAGGCTGTGGGCACGGGTGCCGCCAGGCAGGGAGGGAGGGCCTGGAGGGGATCAGAGGGCTTTTGTTTCCCTGTTTGTGTCAAGATGGGAATCGACTTCCTCCCACCCAGCTGCCTAAGGGATAAAGGAAAGGGCAGCCCCGGGTGGGCGGGCCTTCAGTCTGCCTTTTTTCCTTTCTGGCATTTCCCTGGGGCTCACTCTAGCCACCTGCCTCCTCCTCAGGCCCTCCCGCCTCCGAGGACGCTCTTCCCCAGCAGACCCGGGTCACTGAGCCTTGGTTAAATATTTGCCAACTGAGAGCTTTAAAGGCAGCTTGGGGAGAAATCCCACCGCCTTGGCCCAAAGTTGCCTCCACGATGGTGGGGGGGGCTCCCCAGCCAGCCTCTGCCCTCCTCAGCCTCTTTCCCAGGCCCACCACCTGACCCTGGATGGCCTTCCCTCGGGGCGGGGTGGGGTGGGGCGCCTTCTCCACTCAACACTTGTCTGTCAGGCACGAGCTGGGGGCCGGGGCGACAGCGGGGACGAGGTCTCCGCCTGGGGGCGGGGCGGAAGGAGCCTTTCACAGCAGTTGTGAGAAGTGGGGGGTGTGCGTGGTGGAGGCTGAGGGCCCCGGGCCTGTCTGGGGTTCTGAGGAGGTGACATTCGAGCCTGGGGAGGAGGAACAGGAGATGGCCAGGCAAAGGGGGAGCTCTAAGAGAGCGTTGAGGCCAGAGACCCCAAGAGCAGAGCTCGTTTTCTCATCTAGACCCTAAACTCCCCTCACTTCCTTCTCTTCACGCTGCTCTCAGGAGGAGCTGGGCAACAGACAGGACTGTGGGACCTCATGTTGCTCCTTCCTCATGGTCCCAGCCTCAGTTTCCCCATTTGTCCAATGGAGAGCTTGGATTTCATCTCAGCAGGCCCTCTCCAGGTGCCGTAGCCTGTTGTAAGCATACGTCACTGGCCATTAATAAGGGGACACTCCAAGGCAGAGGTTCTGTTGGTGCCAAAGGTTAAGATAAGAGCGGTTTACCTTTATACTGCTTACCCAGCCCTTTGACTATTAGCAACCAAAGCCGGCATCTCCTGACGACCCCTTGTCACCAGTTGAGGTGTGTGTGTGTGTGGGGGGAAACATTATGCCCATTTTCCAGATGAAGAAACTGAGGCCCAGAGAGACTGTTCTGAGCTCCAGGTTTGCTTCTTGCTTCAAGCTTGGCCCCGGAACACACCTGCCTCGGTGAGAAACCCACACTTCTCTCCCAAAGCCAGTGCTGCACGGGGCGCTGGGGACAAAGGAACAAGGTGCCACATCTGGGCGTGGCAGCTGCCAGGTGGGTGGGGAGCGTCCTGGCAGAGACTCCACAGGTTCCTAAGCTCTTTCTCTGTTTCCGCACACGTCCAGGTGTTGGGACAGAGGAGCGGACACACTCTTTCTTACCTGTGTGACGTTGGACAAGTCATTTCCCCTCTCCGGGCTCATCTAGAAAACAGGTTTAAGACTAAATCTGAGTGGGCGCCTGGGTGGCTCAGTGGGTTAAAGCCTCTGCATTTGGCTCAGGTCATGATCCCAGGGTCCTGGGTTTGAGCCCCGCAGTGGGCTCCCCACTCAGTGGGGAGTCTGGAGAATAAATCTGGACGAGGGTTAAATGAAATAATGCGGATGGTGATTGTTAACATATGTGGCAGCTGCCTCTGTGCCTGGAGGTGGGCTGAGTGCTACAGGCATTAGCTCAGGCCCCAGTTGTTATAATTATGCGCAAATGAGCCGCACAGGAGACGTTTGAGTGGGGCCTGGAAGGCTGGCTAAGACTGGACTGTGGCAGCGAAGGGGAAGGGGCTCCTGCGGGGGGCACGATGCAGGTGAAAGCATGGAGGTGGGGGCCTGAGGTCGGTAGGAAATGGCCTGGGTGGGTCCTGGGGAAGGAAGTGGGGCTCAGAACCTCGTGGGTCCTGGACCTGATGCAGTGTAGCATCTGCGGGCCGTGGTGTACCGGGCCCCGTAGCAGGTGCCGAGAACATGGTGATGGGTGAGCCCCCACCCCGGTCCCCTGGGGTGTCAGCAGCCAGTCTTGTGCCTTACCGGCTGTGGGACGCCGGGTAGGCGGCGTCGCTGCCCTGCGCTTTCTCCTCTCTTCCTCTGTCCACTGGGGTAATAAGAGCACACCCCCTCCCCCCCAGGCTGCCGGGCTGTTTTGATCTCCCACATGGAGTCCCTCACACGGAGCTGGCATGCCATCGGGTGACTGTCACGATCGGCCCTTGGCATGCTGTGGGCTGCTGTATTTATAGGGACACATTTTTCCTTCCTAATAACTGGCCCCAGGGAAGGGGTGGCCAGCAGAGGGTCCCTTCACGGCACCTGAGGCTGGCGGGGAGGGAACCTCTTGAGTGGTAGTCACCTTC
Organism: Mellivora capensis; assembly: GCA_004024625.1. Classification (NCBI taxonomy): domain Eukaryota; kingdom Metazoa; phylum Chordata; class Mammalia; order Carnivora; family Mustelidae; genus Mellivora; species Mellivora capensis. The sequence continues at coordinate 82,466 of PISX010005518.1, read as the reverse complement.
CCAAGCAAGAAGGACAGTGTTGTACATATCCTTATCCTCTCCCTTCCTGGGACCTGAAGCCTCCCTTTCTGTGGTGAGGGATCTCTGGGGTGTGTGGGGGGAGTTTTATTGCTCAATGAGGGTGGCTCTGGGCTGGAGGGCAGCGTGGCTCTGGTTTGCTGCCTCTGGCTTTTCGCTCTGAGCTTCCTGCTGCATGCCGGACCCTGTCCCAGATGTGGTGGCTACTGTCCAGGGCAGTCTGACGGGGAACGGGCCTTTACCCACTGTGGGATCAATGGGGGGCTGTGGAAGTAAGTGGGGAAGTGAGCCGGGGGCCTCTTAGGGGAAGGAGCGGTGCAGTGGAGGGGCTGAGAAATGGGCTTACAGGAGGAGGTGGGAGTGTTCCTGACCTGGAGAGCAGAGACCCCTGGCAAGGGAGAGCATGCAGGAGCGTCAGGGCCTCCTGAGGAGCTCAGTCGTTGTCCGGAAGGCAGTGGGAGCCATGGAAGGTTGTTGGGCAGAGCAGGTTCAGGGAGAGAGTTGTAATGAAAAGATCCTGTGATTCCTGTACTCAAAGGAGCCGAAGGAGCCAGGAGTAGAAGTGGTAGAAGTTTGGAGGCGGGGGCTAGCACAGCGTGGGAGCGGCTTGGCTGGGGGGCAGACACTAGCGACAGGGTCAGGGCTCAGTTGTACCAGCCTCTTGACTGGCCCCAGGTCAGCTAGGAAGTCCACCTCCCCTTGATGGCCTCGCCCTGGGGAGTAGGACATGGCAGGGGTGGGAATCCTCGCGGGCCCAGAGTGGGGTCCCTGGGACCTGCCGCTGCTGTACAGGTGCTCTGAGCAAACTCTTTCTCCGACGGTTATCTGTGGGGTGACCCTGGGTGACCCTCTCTGGCTACTGTCTCCCTTCTGAACAAGGACTGGCTGGTGGCGTGGGGGGGGGGCTTAGCTGACTTAACCCCCTCTTGGCTCTGGCTCTGCGGGGTTCTGGCTGCTAATTCAGGCTCTTCTCATGGGCGGTCTGCCAGTCCCCCTCCTCTGCCAGCCAGTGGAGCCTGTCATTACTTCCTCCTCCTGACTTCCCCCCTGATTACAGGTCCTGAGTGGGAGCCATGTCAGCCTTTCCGACCGCGGCCACCCACAGGGCCTGTGTGGCCTGGAACCCCTGCTCCCGGAGGCTGGCAGGTGGGCGGGGGGGAGGTAGGCTTGTCCAGACTCTGTGGTAGAATCGGGCTGTTCTGGGTCCCTGTCATTGACAACCTGTGTGTCTCCAGAGAAGTCACTTAACCTCTCTGAGGCTCAGCATCTTCCTCTGTGAAGTGGGGACAACACATGAAGTGGCACCCCCGCTGGGTGTAGAGGTGCCGAACGTTTGGCTGCTACCAGGATGTGTTTGTAGTGATAGCAGGGGGGCTGGGTAGAAGAGCCCTGGGCTAGGCCCTGGGGACCCGGCACGCTGACCCAGCTCTGTGAAGACATGCTGTGTGACCCTAAGAGAGTGTCGCCACCTCTCTGGACTGCAGACTGCCCCTGCTCTCCTAGGTGGATGATGGAGATGGTGGTACTTTGGATGACTGTGTGACCCAGGGAAACTTGAGTCCCTGGCTGCCTCCTCCTCCGCCCCCACCGGGGCCTTCTCCCCAGAGCACTGGGAACCAGGTAGGCAGGTTCTGGGCTGGCCCCGCCCTGTAGGGTGCTGGCCGCTTGGTTTCAGTCGGCAGATCTCTTTCAGCTCTGAAACCGGGCGGGCCTCTGGGGGAGGTGTGTCCCCCGGGGCCCTGCTGGAGGGACCGGATGAGCCAGGAACAGGTCGGGCATGTTGCCCTCAGCTGGGGCCAAACCGGGGCTGGGCCCAGTATGAAGCCCCCGTGGTTGGCACGAGGCTGACATGATCTCAGTTGGAGATCGCCCTCTTTGTCCCGGGGCTCCATGGTTGGTGTGGAGGGGTTCCTGGGCCTGGGTTCAGATCCCGCATCTGCTGCTCCCCAGCTGGAGGACTTGGCAGGGATCCTGGCTCTTCTCGTCTGAAATGTTCCACCGGACACCACCTGCCCCGGGGCCGAGTCATGGGTGAAGGGGATGAGCTTGGCGTGGTCGGTGCTGGGCTGCGGCAGGGCTGTCGGAAGGCATTCGAGGCTCTGGGGCAGCCCTGTGCGCCCTTCTGTCATCCTCAGCTCCACGAGCCCCTTTTCCTGCGTGAGCCTCAGTTTTGCCATCTGCACAGTGGGCCGAATCGCCAAGACCCCCCAGAATCTGCAGGAGACCGTAGGCTACCCTGGGGCCTCCCACGGTCTCGCCCAGCCCCCACTTTCTGAGTGCAGGAAGCAGCGTGACCCTTAATGTTGTCACTTTGGAAAATCAGAGATTAACATCCTTCCGGTTGCCGTGGCTACTCTTGGTGCCGGTCCTGGGGCCGGGCCGGGCCAGGGGGGTTTCAAGGGCCCCTCCTTGAATTACAGGAACTCGGACAAGAGGTACTCTGTAGGAGCCCCTATTAGCAACATGCTTCCTCTTTGCCAGGGTCAAGTGCTGTATGCCCTCATTGATCTTGATCTTCTTATAACCTGGTCAGGCCGATACTGTTGTGCCATTTTGCAGAGTGGGAAACAGAGGCTCAGAGAGAGGAAGTGCCTTGGCCAAGGCCACACAGCTAGTAGGTGGCGGAGCCAGCACTGGGACCCAGAGCCCACGTGCCCAGTAGAGATGGTGCCTTGTACCTAGGTAGCATTGATGCTGAGTCCTGCCCCTGCCCCCTGACTTCTCTCCCAGTCCCTCTGTCCAGCCTGAGAGGCCTGTGGTCAGCTCGCACTCAGAGCTGACTCACCAGCAGCTCAGAGGAGATGCTGAGGCCAGCATCTTGGTCAGCTCCTGGGGCCAGGGCAACACTGATTAGATCATCATTGAGATTTTGAATCAGCTGAGCCAACAGGGACCCACCCACCCATTTTACAGTACAATTAAGGCCCAGAGGAGATGGGACAGGTAAGGATCCAGTAGGTGTGAAGGCTCCCCACCAGCGCTCACCAGATGGGGGCTGGAGACCCCAGGCTTCAGTCCTGGCTCTGACAGTTGTCAACTGTGTGACCTTGGGAAAGTCACTTTGCCTCTCTGAACCTCAGTTTCTTCATCTGTAAAAGGGGATAGTAAAGTGTGCTTCAGCTGCCTCTTGGGAATAGGCAAAGACCCCAGAAGAAAGTTCAAGGCAGGGCTTTGGAAATTGTATTGTGGTGCTATGTGGGAGGCTGTTGGATGAGGAAGCTTTATGGGGTGCGGGCTTTGTACAGGCTTTGAAACCTACCTCTTTCCCCTTCTGGGCTGTGCGTCTCTGAATAGGTCACCAGGTCTCTCTGAGCCTCAGTTTCCTTATCTGTAAAGTGGGGTAGCAGTATCTGTTAGGGTTCAGTGGGCTGTTGAACCTATGTAAGGTTTTAGTGATAGGCATACCTGGTAGACTCTGGCGGCAGAGTTAGGAGGCCTGGATGGTAAGGGGTGCCTACTGGGTCACTCTTGATGGTCCCAAAAGGGGCAGGCCTTGGAGACAGGGTTCCAGTTATCTGGGGGCAGAGTCATGCTAAGATCCACAGGGATACAGATGCAAGATCCCGTATTCCATTAGCTGGCTGCAAGGCTTCACCCCAAAACAAGCCCCATGAGTGTGTGTGTGCGTGATGGCCCCCGAGTCCTGAGCCAGGTGGAGCCCGCTACCCTCACACCGCCATCTTGATGGGGAGATGGGGGCGCCAGGGAGGGGGCAGCGGCCCCCTGAGGTCCCAGAGCCCAGCGGTGTCTGGGTGTGGATTGGGACACTCAGGTCCACTCCCAGAATTCACGGGCGGCCTTCTTGGGCTAAAAAGGGAATCAGGACCCCACAGGTGGGTGCTTCCCATGGCAACCCCATGGCAAGGCTCAGTAGGTTTTTGTTGACCCACAAGTGGAGTGACTTTTCTTGAGCCATTTATCTCTCCAAGCACTGGCTTATAAACCTGCGAAGCGGGGGGTTTTATTCAGCTCTGGGGTCCATTTGAAGAAACCAAGCATGTGCACAGGGCCCTGAGTCTGAGTAGGGTGAGTTTACCACTGAATTCTGCAGGATATGCTGGCAGAGGGGCGCGGGGAAGGGGGCAGTGATGCATGCTGGGTAAAGCTGAGGCTGAGGGTTCTGCCGGGGGAGCCTGTCTAAGGTCAGGTGGGAAGTGGGGTTCCTATGTGCATCTCGCACACGCCTGGCCCAGCTTTCCCACCCCCTTACCTTCACCTGAGCCCCTGCTTCCTCCTGGTGGGCTCTCCATTTGTCTGGCCTGTCAGCTGAAGACATACCTATCATCGTCATTATTTTGTGATTCTTGTCCTGGTTCTTTAAAAAAAAAGCTATCCCGTCACATTGCCCATCTCACAGCACCTGCTTGTGCCAGGCCCACCCTCCCCAGGTTTTCAGTTGATCCTCGGACGAATCTGAGTGTCCCTTCCCTTCCCTACTTGAGGCTCTGAGAGGGCGCTTTGAGGTGGCTTTGGGGCTGGGGGCCGACAGAGTGGGAACTTGTGCCCCTACCCTGCTCCGTGCCAGCATCTCTGTAGCTCCCAGCCATCCCTGGGCCCTGGACCTCCGGGGTTGGCCCTGCCTCTGGGGATGGAGCCACAGCCAACTTCCTGCTGGACCTCTGTGGGGCCCTGGGGACCGTGGTCAGAACCGGGAGTGGGCGGGAGTCAGCAGGCTGTGGGTCGAACCCTGACTGCCTCAGTCTGGCTGTGTGACCTCCAGTGAGCCCCTCCTACTATGTGGTTCAGCATGCCTTTTGGGGTGGTGAGCTTTGGTTTCAGTGGCCCTAAATCCATGGCACGTGGTATCTTTAGAAGCCATGAAATGAGACGGAAGAGCTGGTATGGGCAGGTGAGGAGGAGAGAGGGGTCCCCGGGGCCTGGGGGACCATCCATAGACACCCAGGCAGGGCCACTGCAGTGGGGATTTGAACCGTAAAAATCCCTGGGCAGCTCCAGGGAGACGGCCGCTGTAGGGTGGCAAGAAGAAGAACTGGGGTGCTGAGCGATGCTGACAGGAAGGGGGCTTCCCGGGCCCTGATCCCAGAGCTCAGCAGGCGAGAGGAGCCAGGGCTGTGGTTCCCATCCAGGTTCTCCTCCGGCAGCGCCGGCCACAGGCCGCTGGGGACGTGGTTCAGGGCTTCTCCCCGATGAGCCCTTTATCCCTGCACCCCCTCCCTCAGCCTGCCTCTCTGAGGTCTTTCCAGCCCCCAATCCTAGACTCCCGATGGCGCCGCAGGCCTCATCCTCTGTCTTCCTGTGGCACTTCCATTGTACCAAGCACAAGGCAGTTCCTTCCAAGCTGTCTTAGGACATCCCTCAAGAATGTGCCCAGCGCGACCCTTGCCAAGAAGCCATCCTGCGGCCCTGATCCCTTCCGCCACCACCCCCTGCCGCCACCCCCCAGTCTTCCCTCTCTAGCCCTCCCTCGGCCGAACTTGAGCCGAGTGCATCCAGTTTCCTGGCACTGCCTGGGCCCCTCCTTGAGTCCTTACTCCCTTGAGGAATGATGTCCCCGACCCCTGGCCTGACGGCCTCCCCAGCTCTGTGGGACCTGGTGCAGAGGGGACATTTAGTAAAGGGCAAGTGGACATCCCCCTTGCTCAGCACTTGCCTATGACAGGCCACAAGAGGGGGGCAGAGGGCATCTGGCAGTGAGCAGAAGGGTGCTGGGGCCGTCTTCTGTGGCGTGCAGTCAGTCCTTAGACAGATACGAGCCTCCCGATCCCTTAGGCTCCCAGGTTGGGAGAGCAAGTTTGGGTAGAGACCCTGCTCTATGATCTGTTTGGTTCTGGAATTTCAGGTAGCAAAGGGTTCATCGGAAAACAGATCCTGATCTATATGGTTCTCGAGTTTGGATAGGGAGGCCTGCCTGTCATTGCAGTTGGGTGAAGCGGGGGTCAGGGCTGCTGCCGTCTGTTTGGGGGTACAGGGTGCCTTTTTTCCTGTTTTCAGTCCGTTTCAGCCCGTACCCTCTCACTTCTCCCCCCTCTGCCTGGGGACTCCCACCCCTCCCCCCCTATCCCCACCCTGCCAGTCCTTGTGCCGTGGACCCTGGTCCCATAGTCTCATTTGGATAACTTACCCGCACTCCATTGGGAGGGCTACAGGGGACTTTCTTCTTCCCCCCTACCCCACCTGGCCCTTCTCAGCCCAGATACTTCACGCCTGTCAGCACTGTCTTTGCCTCCTCCCAGCTTCCTCTCCAACCTATAGCCCACCCCCTGCCCAGGGGTCTTGGTGCACCTGATGGGATCATGGGATGTTACCTTGCCCTTCCCCTCCTCCTCCCCAGTCCAGCCCTGTGGCCTTCTAAACCTAGCCACCCCCTGCTTGGATCCAGTATCTGGGTTTTGCTGAGCTATGGCTTAGGCAGACCTGGGTTCGAGTTCTGACCCAGGACAGCAGCTTCCTCCTGGGCCTGGCTTCTCAAGGGTCAGGGTAGATTCTGGCCCTTCTGGAAATTGTGCTCTAGGGGTTGGTTAGGCCTCCCAGAGCTGTGGCTGAAGGACCCTTGAGATCCTTCATGGTGGAAGTCTCCTGTTGGGTGTCTGGCTGCTTGTGGCAGAGCCGGGACAGAGCTCTGGGCTGGGGTTACCTGGCCTGGTGGCTGAGACCCTCGCTCTCCTGTCCTGGGTCTGCAAGCCGCCATCGGCACTAAAATGAGAAAATGATAATATGCCTCCTTAGGGATTTCATGAACTTACCCACCCGCCCGCTCAGGTTAACGCCCAGGAGATGGTAGCCAAGATGATGGGAATGATGATGGGATTTATCAGTATTATTGTCTCCTACCATCCCATCTTCTCTCTTGGGCTCCCCTCCGATTTATTACCCCTTCTTGCCGGGCTCCCTCCGCCCCTCCCAGTCCTGCCTCATCATTTTTCAAAACAATTCCCGTGGTCCGTTGTGAGAGTTCTGCTTGTTTATGGTTTTTAAAAAATAGGCATTCAGAGCAAATTCCTCATTTGTTCCCCCCCTCCTCTCCCCATATTGGAATCTGGACAGCCATGACCTCATTCCAGGAAAGGGGACCACAGGCAGGGTCTGTGGAGTGGGGGGGGGGGGGTCCTTGGTGGGCTGAGCTCTTCCAGAGGGAGTAGAGGGATTGAGCCTGCCTGAGACCCTGGCTGGGGACGTGGCTGCATGCTTTCAGCCCTCCTCCCCGGCCACCACCTCCTAGCGGGGCCCCTGGACTGCACCCCAGCTCCACCACCCACTATCTATGTGACCTTGAGCCTGTGACTTCTTAACCTCTTTGGGTCTTAGCGCTTCTTCTGGGTTTTCTCGAAAATGGGAATCACACCAGCCCCACCACACAGGGAGGGCTCTTGAGAAGATGGATGAGATACTGTCCAAGCTGGGTAGCTCTTGGGAAGCAGAGACCAGCCGTAGGAGGGATGGTGTCTCATCAGCCCCTTCTTTGAGAAAGGCCCAGGTCTTCCAACCTGGAATCCCAAGACTGGCAGAGGCGGAGGGGGGGAGGGGCGCGGGGAGGGGGCTGTCCACCATAGCGTTTAGTCTTAGTGTGCAGGGAACTGAGGCCCAGGGAGGGGAGCCGCAGAGTGAGCCGGCAGGACCCTGAAGCTGGGACTTGAACAGCAGCTAATTGGGACGAGGAAATCTCTCCAAGGAGAGGGCCTCCTTGTCATGGGTCACTGCCCTCCCTGGGCCTCAGGTTTTTCATCTGTAAATAGGGTTGCCCGGGCAGTGCCAGCCCTGAGCATCTGGTGTGTGCTGGGCGAGCCCTGGAGGCCACAGGAGTCACCTTCTCTGTTCAGAAACTGCTTTGGCAGCAGAGAAGCAAATGGCCCGTGGAAGCAAAAAGGTGGTTAACTTGGGGGATGAGTTAATTTTAGAATGTTTGTTTTTTGAATCGTGGAAGGAGTCACGGTTGTAAAATAATTCAAATGCTGTAAAAGTGAAGAAAGCAGAAAATGCAATCCACTCGGCCCTCCCATTCCCACAGCCAGGGGTCCCACGCAGAATAGCTGGGGCGTGCTGCCTTCTGGGACCTTTTCCTCCGTCTCCAGGCATAAATAACTTTGAGGCACAAACAGGAGTGATTTTATTTTATTTATTATTTATTTCTTATATTTATTTCCCTTAAGAGCTATTATTCCACTAGTTGACAGCAAGGTTTAAGACTGCATTTGAAGAATTTCTCATTTTTTAAAAAATTTTAAATTATTTTATTTATTTATTTATTTTTAAAGATTTTATTTATTTACTTGTCAGAGTGAGCACAGGCAGACAGAGTGGCAGGCAGAGGCAGACGGAGAAGCAGACTCCTGCTGAGCAAGGAGCCCGATGTGGGACTCGATCCCAGGACGCTGGGATCATGACCTGAGCCAAAGGCAGTGGCTTAACTAACTGAGCCACCCAGGCATCCCGAAAATTTTTTTAATTTTTTTATATACATATAAGGTATTTTTATCCCCAGGGGTACATGTCTGTGAATCGCCAGGTTTACACACTTCACAGCACTAACCATGGCACATACCCTACCCAATGTCCATTACCCCACCCCCCTTTCCCGATCCCCCTCCCCCCAGCACCCCTCAGTTTGTTTGAGATTAAGAGTCACTTATGGTTTGTCTCCCTCCCAATCCCATCTTGTTTTTTTTCTTCTTTTCCTACCCCCCAACCCCCCATGTTGCATCTCCACTTCCTCATATCAGGGAGATCATATGATAGTTGTCTTTCTCCGATTGACTTATTTCACTAAGCCTGATACCCTCTAGTTCCATCCAGGTTGTTGCAGATGGCAAGATTTCATTTCTTTTGATGGCTGCATAGTATTCCATTGTGTATATATACCACATCTTCTTTATCCATTCATCTGTTGATGGACATCTAGGCTCTTTCCATAGTTTGGCTATTGTAGACATTGCTGCTATAAACATTCGGGTGCACGTGCCCCTTCGGATCACTACGTTTGTATCTTTAGGGTAAATACCCAG
>PISX010005518.1:48931-73388 GCA_004024625.1 Mellivora capensis | reverse complement strand
TGATTGCTGGGTCGTAGGGTAGTTCTATTTTCAACTTTTTGAGCAACCTCCATGCTGTTTTCCAGAGCGGTTGCACCAGCTTGCATTCCCACCAACAGTGTAGGAGGGTTCCCCTTTCAACGGGAGTGATTTTAAATGAGGTAACACTCAGCACGTGGTTCCGTAACTCACTTTTCTTGACGTGGCCAGGTGTGGGCACCTTCGCCCTGGTGGTACCCGTTGGTCCCCCCACCCGCTTCCTGTCCCAGGTGCACAGGTAATGGTGGGAACTGGTGTCTGTGCACGCACGCACCTGGCTCTCGTCTGCTGATCGCCTGGGTGAGTATGTCCACCTGCTCCCCGGCGAGGTGTTCCTCGGGAAATTCCTCAAGGAGTGAGCGTGGCATCTGGGGACCCCACGTGAGCCCTTAGAATTTGCATGTGCAGCCGCCGGTCACCCTCCAGAAAGGCCCCCCCGATTTCCGGCACCCTGGGCTCCGAGTTAAGGTGTCTGTTCCCCCACACCCTGGCTGGTCTCTGCCTGCGTCCACCTGGTGGCTGAGAGGCTCAGTGTCTTTTCACTCGTCTGTCGGTTTCTCTTGTTTTCTCTGTCTCCGTCATCGGCTGGTTTCCTGTCGGAAGGGCCACCCCCTGTGCGGGGATGCAACAGCGCTCTGGCCTGGAAGGCGAGGCAGGTGAAAGGAGAGAGCCCGGGCCAACGGTTTCACCAGCAGGCAGTACCGAGCTTGGCCGATGCCCCTCCGTGGGGCATGGCTGCTGCTCGCCGTAACTGTGCCAACCTCACAGTCCTCTTTGTTCTTCCCTTTCAGAGAGAACCGGGAAGATCCTGACGGAGTTCCTCCGCTTTTATGAGGACCAGTATGGCGTGGCCCTGTTCAACAGCATGCGCCACGAGATCGAGGGCACGGGGCTGCCGCAGGCCCAGCTGCTCTGGCGCAAGGTGAGAGGTGCTGAGCCGGGGGCGGGGCAGGCCCCCACATGGCCTGGGCGAGTGGCTTTCTGTCCCTGGGCCTCAGTTTACCGTTGTTGCCTCCATGGTCTCTAGGGGCCCCACCTAGCTTCTGTTTTGGTTTGTTTTTAAGATTTTATTTATTTATTTGAGAGAGTACCAGAGAGAGCGAGCAAGCACGAGCAAGGGCAGGAGGAGAGCGAGAGGGAGAAGCAGACTCCGGGCTAGGCAGGGAGACCCATGTGGGGCTCCATCCCGGGACTCCGGAATCAGGACCTGGGCTGAAGGCAGATGCTTCACCAGCTGAGCCGCCTGGGTGCCCCCCACCCAGCTTCTGAATGGTCAGATAACCCAGTGGTCTTGCCAAGACCCCTTCATTCGGCATGGGGACTCCCTGCCAGCTCTGCCCCTCCATTGGTGGAGCTGGGGCTCTGGAATCATCTTGACAGGCCTGGGTTCAAGCCCACTCCCCACCCCCCACTTTTCTTTTTCTTTTTTTTAAATATATTTTTAATATTTATTTATTTATTTGATAGAGATCACAAGTAGGCAGAGAGGCAGGCAGAGAGAGAGGAAGGGAAGCAGGCTCCCTGCTGAGCAGAGAGGCTGATGCGGGGCTCAATACAGGGACCCTAAGATCACGACCTGAACCAAACTCAAGAGTTGGATGCTTAACCGTCTGAGCCACCCAGGCGCCACTGGCCACTCCTCTTTAAGGCCTAATGCCCGTGAGCAAATGACCTGCCCTCATGGACCTTCATTTACTCATCTGTGAAATGGGGTGAGAACACCTGCGCAGGGGGTTGTAAGGATGAAAGAATCAGTCCGCCGGCCGCCTGGGGCAGGGAAGGTGTCGGGTGAGCGCTGGCTCATAGTGTCAGCATCACCACCCTTGTCACTAGCCTGTCATTAGCAGGATTGTGTTTGCCCAGTAAATATTTGTTGTGGGACTGGAAGCTGTGTGACTGCGGCCCACGGGTCAGCACAGACCAAAGGAGGCACACAAGGCCTCCTGGGAAGGGGCCCGGCAGAGACTGGCTTCTGAGTGGGGTGGGGGGCGGGACTGGTGGAGAGGAGGTGAGGGAATGTTGGAACACACCAGTCATGAGTGCCCAGCTGGAAGCCAGCGGCCCCAGGCCTGAGCCTGTGGGGTGAGCCTCTGGGCTGTGGGACCTGGGGTCGGTGCTCCCCCAAACCCTTGCTCCTCTGGGGTGGTACAGGGGGCTCTGAGTCAGCCCAGGGATGTTCCAGGGCATACCTGTTCGGTGACCTTCACCTTCTACCTCCCCCAACCCCCGCCCGTGTAGCCCAGGAGTGGCAGAGGGAAGGGTGACGAGGAGGGGTGCTGGCCCCACCTCTTTTGCAGGTGGCCCTCCCTGGAGTGGCCCAACAGAAGCCTGGAAGCTACTTGCTCCTGGCTGATGGCCCCGGGACAGTGTCCGCCCACCAGCTTCCCTCTGGGGGACTGGACTGGCTGAGCCGATCCCTTACCTGGGCTCCAAACCAGGTCAGCCAGGCCAGCCCAGTGCAGCCGCTCCGGTCCTTCGTGGCTGAATTCCGTGCTTGGTGGGCTCCAAAGCTGCCCTGGGCCGCCTCGCCGCACCTCCCCACCCAGTCCTGTGGGCTTCCTCCCAGCTGCCCGGGTCAGCCTGTTTGCGGGCTTCCGGGGCAGGGGAAAGACTGTAGGGGAAGGAAGGAGGCCGGAACGCTGTGGTCTGGGGGAGGAAAACTCAGGGGTCTGGGCCCAGAGCTGCTTGGGAGCTGCTGGCTTGGGCAGTGGAGTCAACCCGTCAGGGCTCGGTCTCCTGACCTGACAGGTAGGCACCTCCTGTGGGGGGCTGTGGAGACGACTCCCCTAGAGAATGAGGGGAGCAGGTGGGGTTAGTAAGACACGACTTGCCGGGTAACCTCCAGCCCGCCACCTCACCTTCCCGAGCCTCAGTTTCTCTGCATGTGAATGGACACCCAGAACTGCCTTCATGGGCCAGAGGTGGGAGAGCAGCCTAGGGAGAGGGTGGGGATGTCCTGGGGACTCCGGGTGGGGTTCAGATTATGCCGAAAGGGACCAGTCTGGGGGTGGCGGAGGTGTTACCACAGAAGAGCCTCCGAACGCCCCAGACTTGGGAGCATTGGGATTCTTTCCTTCTTGTCCCCACCCTCCCCCAAACCCGGGTGGTGGAAAAGGTGTCCTGTTATCTGGAGACCAAAGGGTCTGGCTTTTGGCACGTGTTAGTTACCCTTTGCTGTCTTCTCAGTGGGAGGGACAGCTGGAGGCATCACCTGAAGAGAGACAGGTGGACCCCTAGTCAGGACCACACACGGAGCCAGGCAGGCGCAGGGGCCGCGCTGGTCCCACAGACACTCGGGAGACAGTGAACCGTCACTTACATAAACTGGTGCCCCAAAGGAGAGGACAGAGTGAACTCAGCCTGGGGTGGGGTGGTGGTCCCACCAGGGCCTCTTGGGAGGGGGGTCGTCTCCGCTGAGGACCTGCCCGGAGGAGAGACCGTCAGGCTGCGGGAGCGGCGTGTAGAGATGGGCCTTTCAGTAGGTCGCCCAGGGTGGTGGAGGCAGGATGCGAGCCAGGTTCGATTCCTGCGGGGGGTGGAGGGCAGGCCAGGGCTGTGCGCCTGAGCCCCGGAGCATCACGGGACCCTTTATGTCTGGTCCCTTGGTGTCCTGGCCCCCTCCCCATCCTGTGACAACAGAGAGCCGAGGTGGTGCCCGGAGGTGTGGCCCGCACGGGTTGTCTGGCACGTGCCCTCTCGTGTGGTGTCCCAGGCAGCCGGGGTCCCAGTGACACGAGTGAGTGGGGTGGTGTCTGATGGCACGAGGCTTGAGAGTCACCGCGGGAGGGACGTCTGTAGGAACGCTTTAGTGCCCATTGTAGGAAAGCCACAGTGACACGTCAGTAAGAGGAGTAAAAGGAAATCACCCCCAACCCCCCAAAAGCAGGGATTTTTGGTCCCGTTTTGCCCCTTAGGAAACTGGCCATTGTGATAAATCAGGATAATATCATAATAGAAATACGAATGTTAATCATAATGTCAATTGTTTTTATTAGAAATGGTAATATAGTAGCAATAGTAATAGTAAAAAAACAGAAATTCTGTTAAAAATAGCAGCTGGGCTGTGTGGATACCGCTCTTCCAGCAGGCGGGACATCGCCCTGAGGGGTTCTACTTCTGTCTACACCCGCGATGTGGACACTGAGGCTCAGAGAGGCGGAGCCGCTTGTCCAGACTCCCACTGCGGCGTGGGCGGTAGGGCTGGGGCTGGAATCTGGGCCGTGGGAACTGGGGTCGCCATTCACTGCCGCCCCCCCCCCCCCCCGAAGATCCCCAGTGCAGTGTTGGAGAACTTGGCAGAGTCCAAAATATTTTGCCTGGACTGGCAGGTTCCGTTTCATTTCCTGCAGGCCTTCCAATGGAAACATGACTCTGCCATTTGAAAGTCTTAAAAATAAAACCCAAACCCGCAAGCAACCGCCCATTACGAGCTGCCCCTGGATCTGGGGGTGGACTTTGGCGGGGCGGGGGCAGGGGGGGCTGGGTTGCCCCTGAGCTGGGAGGAGGACCAAATAGGGTGGGTGGGAGGACCCTGGGGAGGAGCGAGGGGTCTCACCAGGGTGTCAGGGGAGCTGTCTGCTCTTTCTTTCCAGAAAAGATGGGGATTTGAGAGCTGGGTTGAGAGGAGGCCCCTGTCTAAATACAGCCCACTGAGGAGAGCTTTGTGGCTGTGCAAAGCCCACTTGTATGCGGTGGGGTGGTGGTGTGGGGAGGGGTGGGGGGACCATTTTCTTTTCCTGTAAATATTTTTATCCCCCGGGTAGGAAGCAGTAGGGGTACTATTGTTTGAGTACAATGGGCCCTCGTTTTCCAAGAGTGTTTTGGCATTTCCCCTTGAAGAGTAGTGGGGAGGTTGCTGGGGAGAGGGGGGCCCCTGTGAAGACACAGGCCTTGGGGGCAGGAGGCTTGGGACCAAGGCTCCCACCTGACTCCATCTACAGGGGCAGAAGCAGAGCGGGGAAGCTGGGAAGGGTCAGGCACTGTTAATATTAATACTTTCTGCTGTTATTAATAGGATGCGTGTTTATTTTTGCAAGAGGCTCCATATTTATTGCAGAACAGCTAGAACCTATTGAAACTCCATCCATCCAGGAGTAAGCCTGCCCCCTGTGGCCTCTGTACCTCCCTTTCCTGAAACTTCCCGGTGAGGGTTTTCTCAGGAAACACGTTCTCAACTCTCAGGCACGGTCACCCCTCCTCCTCCCCAAGTAAGTCAGCTTGTGGAGCCGGGAGACTGACACAGTCTGAGGATTCCCAGCGCGGTCACGGAGGCTGGGACTGTCGTGTGTGTGCGATCCTGCACACGGCATCTCACGGAATCCTCGAGACACTGGGCTGAAGTCACTGCTGTCCCCGTCCTCATGTCACAGATGAGGACACCGGGGCTCAGACAGCTGATGTGACAGGCCCGAAATCACACACTGAGTCAGAGGGGGAGTCCAAGCTAGGGCTTTGCAAGGAAGGTCTGGGTGTTTCTGCTGCCCACATTGGTCATCCCGTCTGCCAGGACGCTGGTCCAGCATTGAACCCTCCAAACTCAGGTCCGCTCCAACCCCACCCGAATTCATGGAGCTCATCTTATTAGTTGTCAGAACTGGGGAAGCTCTCCGCAGCCACCTTGGCCAAGTTTTTGTTACCCTGAGGGGAAACTGAGGCGAGAGCAGGAAAGAAACTTTAGCAGGCACCGGAGCCTTCACTGTACTGGCCTGTGGGCATTTCCCATCAGGTTGGTGGGTGGTTGGGGAAGCAGCCTGCTGTGGGCTCCAGAGACCCACCCCAAGGTTCTAGGGCCAGGATAGAGTGGGAGACCTTGGTCCTGGCTGGGCCCCGAATGCTGGTGCCTGGCCCGGGTTTGGTCCTGGCATCACTGTGGCTCTGGCTGGACCTCGGGGAAGCCCCTTTGCCCTGAGCCACACTCTGCTTGTCGGCCACGTGGCTAAGATACAGCCCTGCCTCAGAGGAGGACTCGGGGAGATCAGGATGAGAGATGTGCTCAGCAGCACCCCCCCTTCTTGGGGGAGCCCCACTGGCCGACTGGGCTGTGGGGGAGCCAGGCCTTACTCCACACCCCACCTCCCCCGCAGGTGCCGTTGGATGAACGCATCATCTTCTCCGGGAACCTCTTCCAGTACCAGG
This sequence comes from Mellivora capensis, assembly GCA_004024625.1. Lineage (NCBI taxonomy): Eukaryota > Metazoa > Chordata > Mammalia > Carnivora > Mustelidae > Mellivora > Mellivora capensis. The sequence continues at coordinate 67,235 of PISX010005518.1, read as the reverse complement.
AGGACAACAAGAAGTGGAGGAACCGCTTCAGTCTCGTGCCTCACAACTACGGGCTGGTGCTCTACGAGAACAAAGTGGTGAGCCCCACCCCCCTCAACCGCACCCCTGCTCTGCTTCTCCGCAGCCCCCATGCCCAGCCTGCTTGTTCCACTGGCTTCCTCTAAATAGCCCAGTGCTGGGGCTCCCCTTTCACTTTGCCTCCCCCTGGAAACTCGCCACTAGTTCCTACCCACCTCAGATTCTTGTCCAGTCCCTCCAGTTCCAGGGGTGGAGCTCCCCCCCCCCCTTCCTGGCTGGGCTTCCTGCAGCTCTCCAGCCGCTCCCATCCTTGCTCTTCCATGGTCACAACTGACTGCTGACACAGGAGTCTGGCCATTCCCTTCCCCCACTTACCCCAGGGTGGTGATCCCATCTTTTTCCTTCCTGATTCCTCCCCCCACCCCACACCGCCCCATGGCCCCCTGCTGCCTGATGGGGAAGTGTCCGGCCCATTATTCCTTATCTTTGCCTTGGGCCCTTGGGGTAGCTCCCCTGGCTGAGCCACAGACCCAATTTCTTCTCCCAGACATATCTCCAGAGTAGCAAAGGACAGGCCTGAGTGCCCTCTGTTCAAGGAAAATCAGGGTTAAAGAAATGGCAACAGGGTCGGGAGCAGACCGATGGCCCCTGGCAGGGGTCCTCCAACTGGAGCCACCTGGTGGGCGTATGGGACAAACTGGCCCTACCCAGTTTGATCGAGGTCTGAGCAGGGCTGATAGTTCGAACTTCTAACAAATTCTCAGGTGATGCTGAAGGTGCTTGGGACCTAGGACCACACTTTGCAAATCAGTGCCCTGGAGGTCCTGAGCCATTCTGAAGAAATGTGTTGGGTAGTGACACCTAGTGGCCAGAGGCAGCATGGCAGCCCTGCTGTACGAGCCACTATGACAGAGACCCTTTTTGGCCACTTGGGTGTAAGAAAGCAGTGTCCAGACCTAATTCTCATCCAAAGCAGATTTGTGTGGGGCTCAGAACCTAGGAATTTGCTGGACAATGCAGGGTAATGGTCAAAGACTCTGGAGCCAGGAGGCGCATAGACCAGGCCACATCCTCGGTTGGTTGAGCTTGGGCTGTTGTGAGCTTGTGGCTAAGGATGGCACCCACCATTGGATGGTGAGGATTTTGTGGAAGGAAGCAGTGCAGTGCCCTTAGCATGGTGCCTGGTGTGTAGTAAACACTCAACTCAGCTGGTGGGGGCTGCTGCTCACAGGGGCAGGAGTGCTGGGAATGCTCACCGCGGCTGGCTGCGAGGCCGGGAGCCAGTCATGTTAGAGGATCATCTCATGCCGTCCTCACTCGGCCCCAGCTGCCATCACCCTGGTTTAGTAGATGAGGAGAAAAAAGCATAGGAGGCAAAGGAGCCTAGTGTCCTCGTCACACAGCCGGCGTTTAGTGGAGCTGGGATTTGACCCCCGGCCGGGACGCAGGTCATTACACCAGGTGGTCTCAAATCACCGCGGTGGGTGGGCTTCTCCTTTCCTCTCTTCCCCTCCCTTCTCCCTTCCCCTCCTCCCCCCTGCGTCAGGCAGGTCACACTGAGAGGGTCCTGGAGCCAGAGTTTAACATGGGGCTTAGGCTTGGCCACGCCATAACCCCCAGCGGCCATCTCTCTTGTCCCTTCCTCAGGCCTATGAGCGGCAGGTCCCACCCCGGGCTATCATCAACAGCGCTGGCTACAAAATCCTCACTTCCATGGACCAGTACCTGGAGCTCGTTGGCAACTCCTTACCAGGTAAAGGAGCCCCTGTACCCCGTCCCAGGCTGAGATGCCCTGCTTGGGCCCAGGAGGTGGCCAGGGGGAGAGGGCAGCCCTGACCGCAGAGCTCCAGGCTCCACGTTTGCAGAGAGTGGCCAGGCCTCAAGGGGTGGCACATGCCCTCAGAGGGGAGGCCGAGAGGGGGTTTGCCTAAGGCCACCCAGTGAACTGGGCCTGGGCCAGTGTTGGCTCCCTGCTGTGTGCCAGCTTCCTGAGCCTTACAGTCACAGCTATGCCGTGGGGGTCCTGCTCTCTGCCCTTCCCACCTCCCTGAGGCCTTGCGAGATCCTTGGAGCAGATGACCCAGGTGACTCTCTAAACTGTGGAGTCAGTGCTGCATTGGTGAGGAGTTCTTCCCCGTTTCTACCCCACCCTGTCGGGGACTCCCAGAAGCCTTACGGGAGCACATCTGCCCCCCAGGTGATCCCAGGGAAACCTGGGGGTGGGGAAGCCACCGCTCTGGGGGGCAGCCCCTGCCCTACCCTCCCGACAGGGCTTAGGGGTAGAGCGCCCTGTGCATTGAGGGCTCCGCAAAGCCCAGCACTCCTGGATTCCAGCCCCAAGGCTGGCTTTGTTTTTGTTGTGTCTTCTCTGGCAACTTGGCACTGGGAGGACTGACCTTGGGGTGTTGTGTAGACCCTGCGAGGTGTTGTGTGCCCCCACACAGGGATGCAGAGCCAGGCCTAGAAGAAGAGCCGTCATTGTGTTATCAACAGGGGCGAGGTCCTAGCCCCACAACCCGACCGCTTATCTCTCTGGATCTCAAATATCCTTGGGAGAAGAAATAGAGAAAAATCTCCTTTTATTTATTTTCTGTCCCCCGCCCCCCAACCCTCCCTCCCCTTGGGACATTTAAGCTACTTGTTGGCCTCCGCAGCTGAAATTTGAAGGGAAACCCAAGAAGGTAGTGCTCTGCCTCTGAGCCTGAGGCCTCTCTGACCCGTGCTCCCTGTGCCGTAGGTGCGGACTTACAAGCCTTTCCCCAGGTGCAATGCCAGCTCTGAGAAACGGGTCTGAGCATGCCAGGGAACTCTGAGGTCCCTTTAGCTGGGCTGCAGTGGCAGAGAAGCATGCTGTTTCCCTACTGACTTGCTGCTCAGCCCAGAACAGGCCAGCCCTCTCCTGGCTTCAGCCAGCCCCCGGGAGCTGGGCCCCGGCAGCTGGGCCCCCGGGATCCGTCGCCTGCCCTCCCCCACCCCCTCCGCCCCATCCCCCGCCCCAGAAACTGCAGGGGGCACCGGCTCAGCTGGCGCTGTCTCCGCAGGGACCTCGTCAAAATCGGGCACCGCCCCCATCCTCAAGTGCCCCACGCAGTTCCCGCTCATCCTCTGGCACCCTTCTGCCCGGCACTACTACTTCTGCATGATGACGGAAGCTGAGCAGGACAAGTGGCAGGCGGTCCTGCAGGACTGCATCCGGCACTGCAATAATGGTGAGGGGCCCCTGGGCTCTGTGGAGGCCGCGGCGGCGGCGGCGGCGGCGGCGGGGCAGGGCCGGGGGCGTGGCCTGGGGCATGCGCCAGGTGGCGACACCTAGTGGCTGAGTACGTGCGGCACCCCTGCTCTAGGAGCTGTTCTCGGTTTCCCGCTGGGGTCGTTGGGAAGCTACTGCGATGTCGCCTTTGAACTCTCTACCTTGAAGGAAAAAGTTCTGTCCGGCCTGGAGGAAATTTGGGAAATTGTTCTTAGAGGGGGTATGGTTGTTGAGCCCTTGGACCCTGGGGCCCAGAATCACAGTCCCGATTCTGCCGCTTCCTAGCAACATGGCTTTAGGAGGAGACCAGCTTAACCTCTCTGAGCCTGTATGAGATGGAATAAGAATCCCTCCCGGGTCTTAGGGTATTTGTACGGATTCACGGTGAGAGTCCACTTGATGCTTGGTGTAATGACTTTTACTTATTCACTTAATTTCTTTTTTTAAAAAAAGATTTTATTTATTTATTTGACAGACAGCAAGAGGGGGAACAAAGCAGGGAGCCTGATGTGGGGCTCGATCCCAGGACCCCAGGATCTTGACCTGCGCCAAAGGCAGATGCTTAACCAACTGAGCCACCCAGAGCCCTGTTTAATTTCTTTTAAAATATTTTATTTTTGGGATGCCTGAGTGGCTCAGTTGGTTAGGCGGCTGCCTTCGGCTCAGGTCATGATCCCAGCGTCCTGGGATCGAGTCCCACATCGGGCTCCTTGCTCAGCAGGGAGCCTGCTTCTCCCTCTGCCTCTGGCTGCCTCTCTGTCTGCCTGTGCTCGCTCGCTCTCTCTCCCTCTCTTGCTGACAAATAAATAAATAAAATCTTTGAAAAAAAAATAAAATAAAATATTTTATTTTTAAGCAATATCTACCCCCAGTGTGGGTCTCGAACCCACAATGCCAGGATCAAGAATTGCATACCCCACTAACTAAGCCAGCCGGGCACCCCAAGACTTTTTTGATTGTATCATTTGTTGCCTTACCCTGATCTATAGGGTAGCCTGGGAGTTCATGGCCTTCCTTAGTGTTCTCTTCTGTAAAGTTATGGGGTCTCTTTCCGCTTGCTCATTCACTCAGTGGACATCTTTAGTGTCGGGTGGAGGCTGCACCCAGGGAGCCAGACCTGGGTCCTGCCACTGTGGGGGCTGCAGACGTTAAGCAGGAGGAGCAGCTGTGCCGGGTGCTGGGTGGGCGCCGCCCTGGGAGCCTGTGGGGTGTGTGTGTGGGGGGGCTGGGTGCTGACCCTGTGTGTGTAGACAGTGGGCCAGCTGAGGAGCTGAGGGTTCCCCTGAGACCTGAAGGACGAATGGGCCTCGAGTCGGGGGAGCAGCGTTCTAGCCTTCAGTGTGCCGGGCAGCCTGGAGGGCAGCTCGGAGGCAGGGACAGTTTAGAGGAGGAGTTGCATGAAGCCCTGCTGTGGGGGAGGGTGACCCAACGCACTGGGGGGCCCTGGGGTCTGGTCTGGGGGGGTCCTGCAGGGCTGTAAGGAGTTTGATCAAAAATGGGGACAGTGGGGCACTGAGGGTCTTTGTGCCCTCGGGGAAGGAACAGCCTGTGCTGAAACCTGAACCTCCTTCCTGGTGACCCGGCCTGGGGCAGGCAGGAGAAGGAGGCCACCATCCCCACCCTCCCTGGCCGGCACGTCTCCCGTGCCGGGGGTGGACAGCATGGGCACCCACGGCTGGAGGCAGGGCTGCCGCGGTGACTCGGCTAGCCCACCCATCCTCCCTGTTCTGCAGAGTCGCCTTCCGTCTGGAATCTGTCATGTGGGAGGAACTGGCTCTTCAGTTGGGCCAGCCCCTGTCACCTGGACCAGGCCCTGCCACCCACAAAAGGCCTCCTGTTCCCAGATCCCCTGGGGCTGTGGGGCCAGGGCTGGGCGGAGGCCATCTGGGCTCTGGCTGCCTGGCCTGGGCACCCGCCCAGCTCCTCCCTTCTTCCTCCCTCCCTGCCCCAGCCCTGGCCCAACTCTGCCCTCCCCAGGTCGGGGGTGGGTTCCCCTTGTGCACAATGCAAGGATGATGAGCTTGAGCTCAGTGGGATTGCCGGGCGGACTGAATGAGCTGGTTTGGGGAGAGCTCTTGGCCCGGTGCCTGGCACAGCTAGGAACTCACCTGGGAGGCTGAGAGGAGCCCCGTGGGTGGGTGTGGGTGCTATGGGCAGGAGGGGGCGGGGAAAGAAGGGGCAGCCTGCGGCTGGTTTTAGAGGAGCTTTCCTTCTACCCTGAGGACTGTGGGAAAGTTTTCTGCTTCCTCTAGCTTGGAGGCTGGGCCTGGAATTGCTCACTCCGGGGGCTGCCAGGAAGTGGGGGGAGTGGGGGGGGCGGGGAGGGGGAGGAGGCCAAGCTGGGGGGACGCCAGCTCGTCCCAAGGCCCCCCTTACATCCTGCATTCCTGGAGCAGCTGGGGGCGGCAAGAGGCAGCTGGGGCACTGAGCTGAGCCCGCAGGCAGGGTAGGCCGGGGCTGCAGAGGTCAAGGCCTCTTCCTGTCTGACTGCCATCCCCCTTATTCTGCTGTTTGGGACTGAGGAATGCAGTTTCCTTTCTCATTCTGACCCTGATGACTCCACGGGCAAGAAGTCCCCAGGTTTGGCTGGAGTCCGCCAGTCCTGTGTTGGAGCCCTCCTGCTGCCTTTCCCTAGCTGTGTGTCCTCGGACCAGTAACCTGGCATCTCTGAGCCAGTCTCCTCCATCGGGAAAAGTGGGACTGAGAACAGCCATCCCTTGCAGGGCTGTTTGAGGCTGAGATGAGAGACTGTGTGTGAGGTCTCAGGCGGGGCCTGGCATCTGGGTCTGCTTGGGCCGCTACAGCCCGGATGGCTTACACAACTGTGGAGTCTAGAAGTCCAAGATCAAGGTGTCAGTAGGTTAGTTTCCTTCTGAGGCCTGTCTCCTTGACGTGCAGATGGCTGTCTTCTCACGCAGCGCCCCCTCCTTGTACACATTTTGCATCCAGATTTCCTCTTTCAAGGACACAGTCCTATTGGATGGGGACCCATCCTAATGATGACCTCATTTTACCTAAATTACTTCGTTAAAGGCCCAACCTCCAAATAGAGTCACCTTCTGAAATACTAGGGCTTAGGTCTCCAACCTAGGAATCTGGGGGGACACTGTGCAGCCCCTGACAGCCAGAGCTCAGGAAGGGGACCTTCTCTCCTATGAGACTCAGCAGCCCAGCTGCGGAGTAGAGATGTCCTGAGGGTCTGAGAGCCCAGGCCTGGGACGTTGTAGCCTCCTTCCTGCTGCCCCTGACCCCAGCCCAACATTCCACCCCCCATGCCCCGAATGCAGCCCTGCCTCGCCAGCACCCCTGGCTTGTCTGTAGACCGTAAATGCCCTCGAGGGTGAGCGACGGTGCACGTACAGCACAGCTCACATTTTCTAGGCAAAACCTGGCCTCTGGGAGGCCATGCTCCTCCTTCCTCCCTGGCCTGATGGGCAGGCCTGCTGGAGCACCCCTGCCCTGCTCCAGTCACTCTGCCCGATCTCAGTCCCTGAAAGGCAGCGGGGAGACCCCTCCAGCCCCCACCCCATCCAGGGAACTCCGTTTCCCACCACTGAGCCCCCTTCCGGCGCTGACAGGCAGTGACTCCTACGCTCAGCTGGATGTGAGGGGGTTGTCCCCACGCCCAGAGGGGCTTTTTCTCTTCGGGGGTGACTCAGCCTGTAGTCAGTGTCGTGGGAGCCGGGGTTTTGGAGGCCCAGACTGCCATTTCCCTTTCCTGGGCTCCAGGGACACAGCGGTTGGGGGCATGGGGCCAGCGTGGCCGCCCCGCTGCCTGGCTCCCCGTGTTAACCATATTCTTCCCTGAGTCCGATTTTGCAACTTCCTGCTGCTTGCCTCCCGTGGCAGCCGTTTCGGGGGCTCATGCCTCGTTCCCTGACCCACCTCGCCTGCACGGGGAAGGAGGGCGAGCTCCTGCGGGGAGCTACCAGCACCACCAGTAGCACGAGTCTGGGACTGGTGTGTTGTAGTGGGACCGGGATGCTGTGGTGAATGAGGGTGATCCAGTCCGCCCCCAGGCAGCAAGAGCACCCCATCCCTGCTAGTAAAGGGCGACACGGTGTGGAGCTGGGTTCTGCTCTGGGGGCCCCGCGTGACCAGTTCCCAGCCCGTCCCCACGGCTGGAGCCTCACCGTGGAATTGGGAGGCCAGGCTGGGTCATTGTTCCCACTGCTAGGAAGAGAAAACTGAGGCCCTTAGGGTTCAGGGATCTGGAGCAAGACTTGGCAAGCTATGCGCGCACGGCCCAGAATTTGGCCCATTGCCTACTTGTGCAAATCAAGTTTTACCGGCTCGTTGGTTTCCAGATTGTCTGTGGCCGCTTTGATGCCGCCGTGGCAGAGTGGAGTGGTTGCAACAGAGATCATCTGGTCCGCAAAGCTGAAAATATTTACTGGCGGGCCCTCTGCGGGGAAAGTTTGCAGGCTGTGGACAGCAAGAGGGGGGAGCAGGACTGGAATGAGGACCTCGGGGTTCCTTTGGCCCGCTCTCTGCTGTGCTGGCCGCATCTCGTGGCAGGGGTGGGGTGACCTTGGGACCCAGCTCTGCCACTCACTGCCCCGGGACCCCCAGCCAGCAGCTGACCTTGCAGCCTGCGTTGATCTGTCAAGTAGGGTTGAGGACAGTTTGGGGTGGCTGGGAAGATTTGCGAAGGGAAGTTGCATACGAAGGAGAGTGCTGCGCTGCTCTTGGCGGAGGGTTATTATTGCAGTCACTGTCACTGCAGACAGGACGGCCACCATTGCTGTGAAGGCAGTGGGGCTACAGGTGGGGTGTGCCTGTGTCTGCACACTCGGGAGGGAGCGGGCGTTTGGGCCGTGGTCATTCGGTCTCGGTGAAGGCCGGTGGGCCATCCCACCGACCTCCCCTCTCCCTCCCTGTCCGGAGCAGGGATCCCTGAGGACTCGAAGGTAGAGGGCCCCGCATTCACGGATGCCATCCGCATGTACCGCCAGTCGAAGGAGCTGTACGGCACCTGGGAGATGCTGTGTGGGAATGAGGTGCAGGTGAGGCCAAGGAGGCTGCTAAGGGGACCGTGGGAGTCACCCCGAGGGCCAGAGCATGGTGCCAGGCACAGAGACTTTGGGCTCAGTTGCTCTCAGTTTGTAAGGAGACAATAAGATCATTTTGGACAAGTGGAGATACTTTATTCAGTCGTTTACTGATATCTCTCCTGACCTAGGGGCTGGGGTACTTCTGTGAATAAGAGGGACATGGCCTGTGTCCTTACTCTCTCTCTAGCAGGAGAAACAGACGTTTGACAAATAAACAGATGTACTACTATGTGCAAGTGAGGGGGGAAGGAGGGGTCGTGTTCCAGACAGGGAGGCAGCAGGTGCAAAGGCCCTGGGGTGGGACTCCTGGTTCTGAGGATCCTGCAGGTCCCTCGAGCAGATGAACTGGGACCTGGGGTAAATGATGTTCAGGAGAGAGGGCAGTGGAGACATGGTGCCAAGGCCAGGCCCAGAGGAGGTGGGGCTTGAGGAGAATGTGGAGAGGAACCTGCCAGCTGGACATGCTCTAAGCCCTGGCCTGTGCCTCTTGGTCCTAGATCCTGAGCAACCTGGTGATGGAGGAGCTGGGCCCTGAGCTGAAGGCAGAGCTTGCCCCGCGGCTGAAGGGGAAACCACAGGAGCGACAGCGCCAGTGGATCCAGGTGGGTGTGGGTAGGCTTGGAGGCAGGGGGGCTGCGCCCGCCCAGCGCTCTGGCTCTGACGCTGTGGCTCCTCCTGCAGATCTCCGACGCTGTGTACCGCATGGTATACGAGCAGGCCAAGGCACGCTTTGAGGCGGTGCTGGCCAAGCTGCAGCTGGCCCGGCCGGCCATGGAGGCCACCATCCGCACGGACATGGACCAGATCATCACCTCCAAGGAGCACCTGGCCAGCAAGATCCGAGGTAGGCAGGCTACCTGCTGTGCTCGGGGGCCCAGGGCGGCCCTCCCGTGTGTGCGGTGGACCCATGTACAAGTGACTTGATTCATTTGGTCATTTTAAAAAAATGAAAACCAACCTGAGCTGTTGTACTTCCAACCTCTGGGTGTTGTTTTGTGACTATATTTTGCAAACCCAGACCTTGAAGAAGTCTGTCTGTTTTGTCAAGGAAGTTCCAGTGTGTCGCTCAGCTTTAGTCGGTCATGGACTTGACCGTGGCTTCGTAGGCATCTGTTTAGCTGTGATGATGCACTCGGATCAGGGCTCGCTTTTCAGGGTCCGCACACATTCCCTTCTGTTCCCAGCCCCCTGTCCCTTGCCCCACACGCTGACCGCGTGCAGTTTCTGGGCATGTCAGTTGCCTGAGCCCCTTCTGTTCTCACCATGAGCTGGGTGGACCTTGGAGAGCTCATGTCTGTCTGGTGCAACAAACATTAGCTGAGCAGAGGAGGGGGACGGACCTCACAGCACCCTGGGTGGGTCCGAGTGCCCTGGAGCTGGTCGTGCCCAGGGGCCCGTGGCCTTGTATAGTTGCACAGAGCAGGGGCCGGCTCAGCGCGTGCAAAGCCCAGAGGCTCATGGAGTCTATCAGTGTGTTTTGTTTTGTTAACAAAGCACCAACACCCCTAGAGATGTGCTTCTTTCCACCTGAGTGAAGCAGAACAATGCGGACACCTTTGGGCAAGCCGCTTTCTTAGTTCCTTGCCCTCAGACTTTGAGAAATATCGGGGGCCGATCTCAGAGCCCCTTGTTCTCTTTGACACATGGATCTGTGGGTCATTCAGTTTGCTGGTGTCACAAGTGGCTTGCTTTTTTTCTTTTTTTTTAAGATTTTTATTTTTTTATTTATAAATATTTTTATGTATTTATTTATTTATTTATTTGACACAGAGAGAACACAAACAAGGGGAGTGGGAGAGGGAGAAATGGGCTTCTTGCCAAGCAGGGACCCTGACACGGGGCTCGATCCCAGGACCCCGAGATCATGACCCGAGCGGAAGGCAGATGCTTAGACTGAGCCAGCCAGGAGCCCCACAAGTGGTTTTCTTTAAAAGCAAATACGATCGCGAGTCTCTGGGCTCCGGGTGCCATCCGCTCACTTGGCTCCCTCTGGGAGCAGCCTTCATCCTCCCCAAGGCAGAGGTGTGTGTCCGGAACCACGTCCAGCCCTACATCCCGTCCATCCTGGAGGCCCTGATGGTGCCCACCAGCCAGGGCTTCACCGAAGTGCGGGACGTCTTCTTCAAGGAGGTCACCGACATGAACTTGAACGTCATCAACGAGGGCGGCGCTGACAAGCTGGGTGAGGTGAGGCCAGGCCCCCTGCCCCAGGACACGACACGGCGTGCCGGGCCTGGGTCCGCTCTGCCCCTGCCAGGCTGTGACTCAGGGTGTAACCTGTCACCAGGGGGTCTGCTGGAGACCAAGCGGCTGAGGGCGTGAGGCACTGGGGGGCAGCAGTCAGAGGAAAGGGGGATTGCCGACCCCCTCTACCAGGCTGGTTACTGAAGTCTCAAAGGACTTAACAGAAGAGGGAAGGAGAGAAGGAGGGGAGGAGGAATTGAGGGGAGGCGGAGGGAGGCGGAGGGGGAAGGGGAGAGGGTGGGAGGGAAGGAGAGGCAAGCCTCTGACAGGAAGTAGAATTTTATTACTTAGGTACCATTTCACATACCCCAGCCACGGAGACGGCACCTCTCTCTCACCTCTCCGTTACCCAATTCTCGGGGTGCGCAGCCTTCCACAGACCCCATTTTGGGGTACATGGCTGCCTGACACCCCTTGTGGCTGTCAGGTGGGGAGAGAACGGATCCCGTAATGTTTGGCCTCCTCTTCTGTACCCCGCACTGAGGAGTCCACAGACACTTTCGGAATTTGAGAACCAGAAAGGACCTTAGAAATCATGAGAAACTGTCCCCTGAGTTTGAGGCTGTGGAGTCAGGCTCAGAGAGGGTGAGCGACTTGCCGAGGTCCCACAGTGCCCCAGAAGGCACGCGAGCCTCTCGCCTGGCGCCGTGGCTGCCGGACCGTGCTCCAGCCTTCGCGTCCTCATCCCTCCGGGCCTGGGCCCCCGCAGCTTGCCCCGCAGGGGCCGGGCCCGGACTCCTGGGGCCCCGGGCAGGCTGTGGTCGGCCTGCACTCCGGGGGCCCTGGCTCAGGTCCCCGCTCCCCTGCAGTACATGGAGAAGCTGTCGCAGCTGGCGTACCACCCCCTCAAGATGCAGAGCTGCTACGAGAAGATGGAACCGCTGCGGCTCGACGGGCTGCAGCAGCGCTTCGACGTGTCCAGCACAGCCGTGTTCAAGCAGCGGGCCCAGATCCACATGCGAGAGGTGGGCCCCAGCACCCACCGCTGTCCCCCTGCCATGGGCCCCGTCTCCTGGGCGGAGGCCCTTCCCTCTGTGGCCTTACGCCCTGGCCCTGCCTTCTCCTGGGCCCCCCAGCAGCCGTGCTCTGGCCTTTCGGGTGCTCCCAGCTGCTGGAACACCTGCCCCTCCGTTCACCTGGTTAGTCTGGACTCCTTTTTCCGGTCTCACTTTAGAGACCCCTTCCTCCAGGAAGCCTTCCTTGTTCCCCAAACCCCTCCCTGCAGGGCCCAGGACCTCTGTTCCCTCGAGGCAGGGACTGGCCGGTGCCCAGCACTGTGCCAGCACACAGTAGGCACTGAGTGAAGATGGGGGTGAACACGTAGGTTCACCCACAGGCCGCCTGTGCTGCACCTCCCTAGCGGGCCTGGGGGCCCTCGCTGAGGAGCCCCTCCGAGGCGTGCAGGGAGGGGCTGGGGTCACTCCAGGGCCCTCACGTGCCCCACGGTATGCCCTGCAGCAAATGGACAATGCCGTGTACACCTTTGAGACCCTCCTGCACCAGGAGCTGGGGAAGGGGCCCACCAAGGAGGAGCTGTGCAAGTCGATCCAGCGGATCCTGGAGCGGGTGCTGAAGGTGAGCGGCGAGCCCAGGCTTGCTGCCCCTGCGGGAGGCACCACAGACCCCCCGACCTGGGCCAGGATTCCGAAGCTCGAGTCCATCCCCCTGACCCCCCCCTTTCCTGGCAGAAATATGACTACGACAGCAGCTCCGTGCGGAAGCGATTCTTTCGGGAGGCGCTACTGCAGATCACCATCCCGTTCCTGCTCAAGAAGCTGGCGCCCACGTGCAAGTCGGTGAGCGTGCCCCCCCCCCCACACCCCGCCACAGCCCTCTCCCGCCACCCAGCTGGCCTAACTGCCTGCCGCACCCCTGCAGGAGCTGCCCCGGTTCCAGGAGCTGATCTTCGAGGACTTCGCCAGGTTCATCCTGGTGGAGAACACGTACGAGGAGGTGGTGCTGCAGACGGTCATGAAGGACATCCTGCAGGGTAGGGCAGGGGGGCGGGGGGTGGCTGCTGCGCTGCTGTGGGGAGCCTCACTGCCACGGGAGGGGGCGGTGATATGGATGGCTGCTGAGAGGTCGTCCTGGACCAGCCCAAACCATGAGACTTAGGCCTGGGGGCTGGTCTAGGGGTGCAGCCCGGGGCGGGTAGCAGCATTTCTCTGTGCTCCTGAGTGTCAGCTCAGAGCTCTGGCGTCACGGTGTCAGAGGAGGGACAGGAGGACACAGTGGTGGCCAGCTTGGGCTGCTCGTTCCCGGCACCGAGGCCTGGGCTAGTCGTGAGGCCAGAGGCGGTTATGGGGGTCCTACTTGGGCACCGTTGGGGGGGGGGGTGGCGGCTGTGGCCTCCACGCCAAACGTCCTGACCCCCCTTTTGGCTCCGCAGCCGTGAAGGAGGCCGCCGTACAGAGGAAGCACAACCTCTACCGGGACAGCATGGTCATGCACAACAGCGACCCCAACTTGCACCTGCTGGTCGAGGGCACGCCCATCGACTGGGGTGAGGAGTATGGTGGCAGCATGGGGGACAGTGGTAGTCCCAGCGTCCCAGAAGCAGCCACCCATTCGGAAAAGCGACGGCGTGCCAAGCAGGTGGTGTCCATGGTCCAGGACGAGGAGGCAGAGCTGCCGTTCGAGGCCAGCTCTGAGCCACTATCACCTGCGTCCCCGGACAGTGTCACCAAGCTCCAGGGCCTGCTGGCCCAGGATCTGCAGGCTGAGAGCCCCCCACCGGCCGGCCCTCTGCTCAACGGGGCCCCCTCTCAGGAGAGCCCCCAACCCACGACAGCGCCTGAGGCCTCGTCACCGCCTGCCTCACCCCTCCGGCAACCCCCTCCTGGAAAGGCTGCGGACCTTGAGCCTCCCAAACCCAGTGACCAGGAGACCGGGGAGCAGGTATCCAGCCCTGGTGGCTGCGCCCCCCTCCACACCACCACCGAGGACAGCGCAGGGGTGCAGACGGAGTTCTAGGCTCCTCCCCTGAGCTCCTGCTGGACATGGCACACGGGCCACCCTCTCTGAGACACTGGCAGGCTGGGCTCCAGGTGGGGAGCCCTGGATCTAGGCCTCGGGGTGGAGGGAGGGGAGGGCTGTTGCACCTCTGGGGTGGGGCGGGGGTGGCCCACCTGAGTCACTTTACTGGGTTCAGTCACACTTTGCTCCCTGTTTTCTCTTCTGTGGGATGATCTCGGGCTTCTTGCTTGTGCTGGGAGGTGGGCACAGCTGAGGGGGCTGAGGAGTACCTGGTGGCCGCCGGGTCCCTGGGTCCTCCCTTCCTGCCTTCTGGGGCCGTCACGGGTCTCACCCTTCTCAGAAAGACGGATACGGAGTTCTTGTTCACTGTGTTACTTGCCCACTGAACTCTCTCCCCTCTCGCCAGTGGAGGGCGGCTTATTGGAACCAGGAATAGGGAGCTTTGAGGCCCAGCTCTGGGTCCAGACCACTGTCGTCCTCCATCCTGGCTGGGCCTCCAGAGGCCAGTTTTGGAGTGGACACTGGCCTTGCTTTCCCTGCCCTGGGTGAGGGGAGGTGCACGGAGGGGGCTTCAGGCTGGGGTTGATGATGGGTTGGGGGGATGCCTCATGGAGGAGAAGGGGCGAGGGGCCAGGATTGGAATGAGAAAGGCCCAGGATGTGCTGGTCTGTGGAGAGGAAGTGTTCCAAAGGAGAGAAGAGGTGAGCTGCCCGGGAGGTGTTGCGGGGAGGGTGCCCAGTGCAGGCGGAGGCGGCCGCGGGAAGGGCTGTGGAAGCTGGAGCAGGCGTTGCATCCCCCTGCCCCTCCGGTGGAGAGACACTCCAGGCTGGGACGGAGGGGTGACAGGCCACTCAGAGGTGGGGTTTGGGGGGGTGTGGGTTCTGTCTTCTGAGGGCCACCCCCAAGGTACGCACTGTCCACCGGGGAGCTGGGTACGGCTCCCCAAGGCACCGCTGGTGGCCCCCTGACAATGTGGGGTCAGGCTGTGGCTTGGCCTCTGCTACCTGCGAGTCACCAAGTCACCTCACCCTGAAAGATGACCTTCTTAGATGTCCTCCTCCCTCAGCGGCTTGTCTGGGGGGTAGAGGGTGAAGGTCGAATGAGACAGCCCCAGCCTTGGCAGCCCCTTCCCCAGGGCCCGGGACCCCCTGGTTTCCCCAGTTCCCTCCGACCCCTTGATCTGCTTCCCAGGGCAGGGGCCTTAGGCCCCCAGGACGTGCGGCGGTGGCTGGTGCTCAGGGACCCCTCGGTCCCCCAGCCTTCATCTCAGATGCCTCACTAACCTTCTACTACCACAGTCTGTATTCCGAGCTCTCCTCTAGTGCCTTCTCTTGGGGGTTTTCTCAATCATCCTTCCCAGATATCGTACTGAAAATATTATGCAAACTTTAAGCTTTACTAATCAATAAATGATTTAAAGCCAGTGGCCTGTGTGTGGCGCCGGCAGGGGGAGACCTGGGCCGGAGCCAATCTGGGACCACCAGTGCACCCACTTTTTGGGTTTATTGTTGGACCCCCCCCCCTCCGTGCCTGGTTGGAGGACACCATCCCGGAGATGGGGTACAGGGTGCACAGGGGACGGGCCTGATGGCAGCTCGGCCTTCTCAGCTGGGTCGGTGTAGGCTGTTCTCCGGAGCGCCGGGGAGGCCAGGAGGGGGTGGCAGCAGCTTTGACAAGTCACCCTGGGGTGTCTGCAGTGGGGGGAGGCCCCCGGCCCCAAGCTGGATCGAAACAGCAGTGTGGGGATTTTCAGGACTCCTGGTCACCGAGCATTCACTGAGCCCTCGCCATGAGCTAAGCACTCCAGAAAGAGGGAACCCTCGTTACCGCGCCATTTCACCACCGTGTAAACTGAGGCCCGAGAAGGTATGCATCCCTGGCTGAGGTTACAGGGTACGAGTGCGTGCACACACACATACACGGAACCACACGCACAGCTGGTGGGGAGGTGTTGTCCCATGGAGGGGTGAAAACAGGCCTACTGGGTGGGATGGCAGCCAGTCACCTTGGGGGACGTTGGCTTCCCTGGCGCCAGCCTGTCCACGGTGGCCAGTGGCTGAGGGCTGGTCAACAAGGACCAGGGTAAAGGATGGTGGGGCCTTGGGGCCAGAGACCAGACATTTAGCTGCAGTCGTGCTGTGGTCCTCGGCAAGTCCCTGCACCCAGCCTCAGGCTCCGTCTATAAAAGTGGGGGTGGGGGCAGTCTCAAGTTTTTCTCCCTGGGCCTAGTGAAGAGCCCGGGTCATTTGCAAAACGCTGTGCCCTGTGTGGCCCTGCCCATCTAGGTCTCGGTCTCCCTTGGCTGAGCTGAGCCCAGATTTGGGGCAGAGGGAGGGAGCCACGAGAGCTCCCGGGGAGTGAGGGGTAGGGGGTGAGACTGTGGGAAGAGGCCCCAGCTCTTGCCTGGGAAGTAGGACTAACAAGAGGCCTTCATCCCATCCCGTTTCAGCCTACAAGACAGTCCCAATCAAGCAGGGAAACTGAGGCGCAGGGGAGACGGCTCTCTGCCACTCCAGGGCCAGGCCCCTGCATGCAGCTTCGTGTCTAGCATGAGCACTTAGTGCCCCCTGGTGGCCACCGGCCTGCGTCGGGACCCCATCAGGTCCCTCACTGAATGCGTGGGGAAAGGAGTCTGGAAGGCGGGCCAGGGTGAGAGTTGGCTGGAGGCAGAGCCCAGGTGCCCCAGAGACCTACTTCTAGCCCAAACTTACACAATAAATGTGCAGCTCTAAGCAAATGAGGGGGCACGGCTCCTAGAACCGTGCAATGAACAACCCCTACAACTGCCTGGCTCTAGGAGTCGAGATGCTCCCGGGCTCAGCCCCAAGACCACTGTGTCTGGCTCCCAGGCACTGGGCCCTCGGCTCTTCTTTGGGACCGCGGTGAGGGAGTGCAGCACCTACCCCGAACACACACACACACACACAAACACCCCCAACCTGCTCCGCAGACTCTCCATGCCCTGCTCTGAGCCCGGTCGGTCTGTCCACCTGTAATGAGGGCAGATCTGGATAACTTGGCATTTGGGGACCCCTCTCCCACCTCTCCCCCCTCCCTCTGATTGAGGTAAAGCCCTCCCCGGCTCCCC
Organism: Mellivora capensis; assembly: GCA_004024625.1. Classification (NCBI taxonomy): domain Eukaryota; kingdom Metazoa; phylum Chordata; class Mammalia; order Carnivora; family Mustelidae; genus Mellivora; species Mellivora capensis. Next base: position 50,605 of record PISX010005518.1, on the reverse strand, counting down.
CAGCCCTCACCCTCTCCTCTGCCCTGGCCCCACCAGTCCCCAGTGAGGACTCAGAAGGATCAGGCTGGAGGTGGGTTTATTGACATTCCTGCTTCGGGTCAGGAGAGGCAGATCTGGAGAGCAGAGTCAGGAGGGGCCGGCATGGCCCGTGGCACAAGGCCTGCACTCAGCATACACCAGCAAGTCCATCTGAGGCCAGCCCATGGCAGTCTGTGGGGGATGCCCCACACCCGCTCCGTACTGGGCCAGGGCCCTCCTGCACTTCCACCACCCGACAGAGGGGGACGGCACTGTTCTCATTACCCTGATGAGGACACTGAGGCTCCCGGAGGGGCCGGGCCGTGACCTGCCATGGTGGGACTGCTGGGAAGTGCCCGAGGCCAGGACCGTCCCCCTCCCCAGCCCAGGTGTGCTAGGACAGGAAGGGGGGGTGCTCCCAGGCGGTGAGGAAGGGCCCTGGGGCAGAGGCGGGTGGTCTCAAGCACAGCAGGAGTCAGGGTCGGGTGGGCTGGAGGGCAGGCCCCGGGGGATGGCGGCTGCGGCTCAGCTGTGGTAGAGCCGCAGGCACTGCGCGATCTCCTGGCGGCACAGTGGGCACGTGCGCAGGGGCTGACAGCACTGGTGGCAGCAGCAGACGTGGCCGCAGTTGAGGAAGATCATCTGGGCCTGAGGAGAGACCGTGGACGCATCTGGGTCCCTGGGACCCTGCCTGTCCTCGGCGACGGAGGCCCCGGACCACCTGCTGTCCTTTACCTTCAGAACCTGCTACCACGGTCCTCACACCCCATCCAAGTGGCGCACGAATCTCTCCCGGCCACCTCTCTTGCACCCTCTGCGCCTAACAGCTGCCCAGGAGACCACGGTGGGTCTAACCCGCCCTGCTGCTGGATGTGGAGGCTGTCCTCATTTTTGCCTTTTTGTGCACTGACCAGCGGCCCAACATGACGGAGCAAAACCCACGTGGGCGCACCTGTGCTCTGCTCTAGCACTTTCTCTTTGCAGGACTTCCCAAGGAAATAATCGAGGAAGTGCTCCCAGCCCGTTCAAGGCTGCTCGGTACAGCACCGCTCAGTAGAGCAAACTGGGGCGGCGGGGGGGGGGGGGGGGGGGGGGGGGGGGGGGGGGGGGGGGGGGTTTGCGGGGCCACTGCCCGAGACTTACCTCCCGCTCCAGGCACACGACACATTCTGAGGTCGGCACCTCCAGCTCCGCTGGGGGAGCAGACGGGGTCGCCGGCTCAGGAAGCTCCTCGGGGGCAGTGGGCATCTCCAGGGCCCCAAGGGCCTCACCCTTGGGTGGGTTCAGCAGCTCTGTGGGGACCAGAGGGACAGGCTGAGCCAGGGTCATGCCCCCATGATCCCAACCACCCAGGGGGTCCCCTGGCTCTGCCTGCTGCCAGTGCAGTGCGCTAAGGTGGGGCCCTCGGATCCCACAGGAGGGGTAAGGACCCCCTTATTGCTTCTGAGCCTCATTCCCCATCTGTAAGACAGGAGTGCGGACTCGCTGGCAGGGCAGGCCACAGTGCTGGTTACCTGGGGCCTCTAACCCCTGACCATTGCCTGGATCCTTCACAGCAACCCTGCAAGGAGGCCTGGTCGCTTTCACGGAAGAGCAGCCATTTGCTCGAGACTACAGGGCCCAACCTGCGCCCCTCCCCCCCCCCCCCCCCCCCCC
>PISX010005518.1:0-48831 GCA_004024625.1 Mellivora capensis | reverse complement strand
AATCGGCCCTCACAAAACGTCTCTCATTATCACACAACGTACACCTAGCCCCGAGTCCTCTCCACCCCCGACGCCAGCCTGATCTCGGCTCAGGTGTTTCCATCTACCCTGTGGTTTAAATTATGAGTTTTCATAACTGGAAAAGCCTGGAGATTTCTTTTTTAAAGGCTGTTACAACACTAGGCTCTCTGAAGGTACCATGGTGCCCCCACGCCATCACTGTAAAGGGTTCTTCTGTATTTAACGTGACACCAAGCGAGCTGAGAGCAGGAAGAGGATGCTAGGAAAAGGACCGAAGGTCTCCTGCCCCTTCTGCAGCTGAGGAGGAGCTGGCTCACTCAGGCCTCCTTGCAGCTGGGCGGCATCAGGAAGAAGCTGTAAGCAGCCTCGATGGGGAAGGACCTGCTTGTCCCTTCTGGCTCCTGCTAGCCCTGGGGATTTTTTTTGGAGATGGTGGGAGGCAGCCATCATCTGAGGGGGTCAGAGTGAAGGACACTTTTGTCTGCCAGGAGGGGGCCCACAGCTCCTGATGCCAAACTTATCTAGACCTCCAGTCTGACAGGAGGAAGGTGTCAGTGCTGGAGAAAGCTGGAAGGGGAGGAAGGGATCCCTTTCATACGTTACTTGCTATTAAAGGACTATTAGTTAAATGCATTTTTTAGGTTGGGCCAATGTCTCTGGAATAAAATCGGCTAGAAAGCTGGGGCCTGACACCTGGGGACCTCCTCCTCCACTGGCCCAGACACCTGGGGACCTCTTCCTCCCAGCAAGCAGCTCTTGCTTGCCAGCTCTTGCTGCAATCTGTCCCAGACTCCCTCCCTTCTCAAGCCCCCTCGGCCTCTTCTCAGGGGAGGCATTAAGCTCGGCGGCCCAGCCACCTGCCGGCTGTGTGCCATTATGGGAAACACAGTAACATCTCGGTTTCCTCCTCCGTCAAATGAGAACAGCAGCACCCGCCTCACGGGGCTGACACAGGGCGACATGCCACGGTGCAGGTGTGGTGGTCAGTGAACGCCCAGCACCCAGATGGTGCTCAGCCTCCCACGTCAGGATAGCACTGAGGCTTCCCCGGGCCTCCAGACACAGGTGGAGTGCCTTTATGACCCACCTCTACCCCTTGGCTCGTCATCACAAACGTCCTTCCACACAGTGCCCCAGGCACATGCCCCAGGCACAGTGTCAGGCCTTGGGTACGGCTGGTTTCTCCCTCTATTCCAGGGCCTGCAGTGTGTGGCTCCCAGTGTCCGAATGGTAGGTTTAGGGAAGGTTATAGGACAGGGCACCAGAAGAAACCTTCTCTCTCTTCTCCCTCCCAACACGCCCACATTTGTGGCCTGTTTTTTTCCATTTGGAAAAGCTATTCCTTTAGGAGGAAGCCTTAAGGACTGGTAGGGGCTAGAACCGGCCCTTACGTCTCGTCCTGAGACCCACCCCCCTCTCCTTGAGCACAGTCCACAGTGAGGCTGGGGCCTCTGCTCAGGAGATGCCCCGTACTGGTACCTGGCCGGATCCTGGCTGCATCCAGCAGCTCCCGCACCCTCCGCAGGATCTCGTGCTGCAGGCCAGCTTCTGAGACGCCCACCTGCAGCAGTTCACGGAAGAGCAAGTTAGGGCCTGGGATGGGGTGCGGGGGGGGGGAAGCTCGCTAGCCGGGGCAGAGCCACCAGGACCACCTCCCTCCTGGCTTCTGGCACCTTCACCTGGAAACTTGGAGGCCTGGGCCCCCGGGTTAGCATGCGGCAGTGCAGCACCCCAGCTGTGAAGATGACCAGATGGCAGGGAGGGACACCGAGGCCCCAAAGGGAACACCGGTAAGAGCCACGGTTTAGCATGTGCTTGCCCTGCGCTGGGGCAGGGACCCTGCTGATGGCTTCACCTGTGACACCACACGTCCTCCCACGACAAAAGGTGAGTCAGGACCCACAGTCAGAGTTCACAGGAAGGGGCAGGGAGTTTCCACTGAGACCGAGCTGCTAAGAAGCGGCAGCGTCACAGACCCTTGGGTGACACAGTCAATGTGTGTGACCCATCAGTTTCTGGGTCAAGGACAGGCCACATGGCAGAGTGACAGACAGCATGGCCTCTGGGACCAGACCACCCATGCTCGAGGCCTGACTGCTAGGTGACATCAGGCAAGCTATAACCTGGCCGTGTCACCACTTCCTCCTCTGAGAAACGACAAGGAGGATACCTGCCTGACTGGCCGGTTGGGGGTTTAGCATGGGAAAAGCCCTCAGAACAGCACCTGGCACTGGCGAGTGCTACGGGGGTATTGGCTGTCCTCGTCACCTGGCTCTTTCAAAGAGTAAACCAACTTACACGAGCCAGAGCTCAGCCCCCACCCAGAAGGGCCGCAGGCTCAGGCAGTGCTGTCTTTACGAGGGCTGCAAAGCTGGGGGCGGGCCAGGGCCGGACCCGACAACCTCCAAAGACTCGTCCTGGGCCTACAACGTGAAGGTCCAATCTGAGTGTGTGTGGAGGGGTAGTCTGGGGTCAGGCAGACGGTGTGCAGGTTACCCCCAGGGGGCCAGGGACCCACGAGGTGGCCCTGGAAGCACGGGGGCCCTGGACCACTGGTTCACGGAAGGCAGCACCCAGAGCAGCAGGAGGGCAAGCCGACCGCCAGCGGCCCAGACAGCAGCCTCACTCAGCCCTCCACCTGCCCCGAGGGGCTGCCGCCTCACCTTGGCCAGGTCGGCAGGGCTCATGCGGCTCAGCGTATCCAGCGAGATGCGGTGGTGGGCGAACAGGGGCAGGTAGTGTTCTGCCGAGAGATCCACCAGGAGGGCGGCCAGCTGGCGCTCCAGGCCCTCCTCCTGCAGGAGAGACCCAGGGGAGAAGCTCACCGCACCGCCAACACGGCCTCGTTATTTACAACAGCAAATCGAGGCTCCGGACATGTTTAATGGAATATACAAAACGTTTCCTTGCAACTTTTCCTACAAAAACGATGAGAGCACAGAGATAAAGACGCAAGGAAGTGCACTGCCCGTCTCCCTGTTTAAATTTTTTTTTAAGATTTTTATTTATTATTTTGACAGAGATCAGAAGTAGGCAGAGAGACAGGCAGAGAGAGAGGGAGGAAGCGGGCTCCCCGCTGAGCAGAGAGCCTGATGCGGGGCTCGATCCCAGGACCCTGAGATCATGACCTGAGCCGAAGGCAGAGACTTAAGCCACTGAGCCACCCAGGCACCCCTCGTCTCCCTGTTTAAATCAATGAGGGCAAATTCAGATACTAAATACCATGCACTTGTCTGGAAGCGATAAGATGATCCACTCATATTACGGCTGGAGAGCTGCCCGTCGTTACCGTTAGGAGAAAAAAAGTTTGCCACAATAGTATGTATAGAAAAGGACTTCATTTTTATTAAAAAACAAAAAACCCAGTGTATGTTGGAGGGTGGGGGGACCACATCCGTTCTGCTCACGGCGGGGGTGGGGGCGATTTGCTGGAGGCTGCTGTGGCCTCCCCCTGCCACCTCACACACAGGCTCTGCCCCACACCAGAAGGCAGGCACCGCTCTCCCTTTTCTGTCCCTGCCAGGGCCTAGCACAGAACCTGGCATGCTAGTCACCGGAATGTGAACAGAAAAGAACCGGAAAGCTCCAGCAGCCGGGCACCCCGAGGCACGGGAGGCTCTCCGAGACAGTGGAGGCCAGCAGTCCTTACCTGCAGCTTCAAGGACAAGGGTTTCTGGTTCAAAAGCCGTTGATACTGAATCAGCCAGTAGTTTTCCTGCTTGGTTTCGCTTTTGGCTTCTAACTCTGTCTGCCAAGGACAAAGTTGGCATCGTTAGTCACGAGTCAATAAGTAAAAACGGTAAAGCAGTGACGATTGTGACTTAGCCTCCCGGCTGGTGGACGACACCTGGTATTCTACAGAGAACTTTCGCAGCCACCACGGTCTCACCACTTAAACTGCTGATCTGGGAAAGGCAGGAAGTGCCTCAACCCCAGCTTCCTGCCTCGAACAATCTCAGCCAGGCACACCTGGGCTTGAGGCCCGACTCTGGGCTCCGGGTGCCTGTTGCCAGGCTCTGCAGGTCCCTGCTTGGGCTCACGCTCCAGTAACAGGCAGGGAGAGACAGAGGATTCTAAGGACAATATGAGCATCTGGAGTGGGCTTCACCCTTCTGACAGTGCTGGAGGACGACGGACATGCTACTGAGACGGACCCCTTCATTCCGCCACGCACAAGTAGTCAGCGACTGCTGCCCTGGCCTTGCGTGGCTCTAGGCGCTGAGGCCAGTGCCCCGAACAAATGAAACAAATGGCATCAGTGGCCGCTACCGTTTTCAGGATGCTACGTGCCAGAGCCCGCTATGCACCCATTTTCCTTAATTCACCAGCTCCGTGTGGGGGTCTGACTTCCAGGGTGCGCAAAGGGAGGTTCAGAGTGATTAGGAACCCGCCCAGGGTCAGGCCAGGACTTGGACCCAGGCCTGTGTTGCCTGGGGACCTGTGCTCTGAGCAAGCCAGGACTGTGGCCACACCCTGGGGGCCAGAGGAGATGTGGGCAGTGAGATTTCTGCACAGGCCTTAGGGACCGACTGTCCTCTGGTTATCCCTCCCAGACCTTGCCAAGCTGTGGCCCTCCGCAGGTTGTGGACACAGCTCTCTTCTGGTGCCCATGACCCTGACAGTCAAGACCTGCTGAGGTGGGGCTTTCTCCCCTAGGTGGGGAGTACTCTGAGGGCCCTGGAGGGCGGGAGCACAGGGCCAGGGCACACGGCCACGGGTGCTCGATGCTAACGCGTGTTGGTGTGTTAATACAGTTTGGAGGCGGCGGCAGCAGGGCACCACGAGGAACGGGCAGCTTCTGATGGGCCCACGCACACCACAGGGGCTCGTGTGGGGCTCTGGAAGCTGGTCTCACTCTTCCCTGCTCTCTGCACAGGGCTCCGCCTACAATGGAGCTCAGAGACGTCCTGGAGCACTAACGACACCAAGGAGCGACAGGCCTCTGAGCCCTGGCCTCTGTCCCCAGTGCTCCGATGCACATGGGGTCTGGAGGAAATGATCCCCACCTGCTCCCCCTAAATGTGCCAGAGTCAAACCCATTTGGGTACAGGGGACAGCTGGGCAACGCCTGTCAAAAGCTTACGAAACAGCCTGCCCTAGACACAAAGTTCTCTCCTGGGCATTGGTTTTGAATAAACACTCATGACTGTTCTCGATACTTAGCTACAAAGACAGAGAGCATTCCTTAGAAAAGTAAAGAGCTGGAAGTAGTCTGAATGTTTGGCAACGGGCTAGGATGGCCCACCCGAATGCAGTCAGGAAGCATGTAGAGGACATTTGAGGGACACGATGAGAACAGATGCAAATGAGCGGGTTCTGAAGCGTGTGTCATCTTATGTTTACAGGGCACACGTGTGCACAGCTGTAAATATGCATCACGGTGCTCAGAAAACACGTCAGAATGTCAGCATCGGAGAACTCCCAGAAGAGTCTTTCCTTCGTGCATCCCATCTTTTCTTTGATGAGCAACTGTTACTCGAATAACAAAAGCACCTCTAAGAATGGTGACGGTGTTGGGGGGAAGTGAACCCATGTGTGACATGGAACACAGAGGCCAAGCGCACCAGAATTTCCCGGAGCTCTTCCTCTCGCCGCGTCTTTTCCTTGAGCAGCTGCTGGAGCAGGGAGCTCAGGGCCCAGCGCTGCTCGGCGATCACCTCCTGCAACATAAGACCACGCCCAGTGCCGCTGGAAGCTCACGCTCTGGAGCCAGTAGCCCCCCAGCAGGTGGCGGGATCCCCCCCTTCATTTCCCAGCCGGCAGCCGGGATCCCACAGTGGGCCCAACTCAACTAGGCAGAGGGCTGGGGAACAGAGCCAAGGGGCCTCATTGCCTGGGCATCCCCTCCTCGTCTTCACCCCATGGTGGTCAGGCCAGGTGTGGGATCTAGTGACCGATGACAATGGAATGGTAAGAAACAGCAAACAAAGGAAATGACAAGCCACAGGTACATGACTGCAATCTCATGGACTACAGAGCATGTGGGCGGAAGCACAGGCAGGGAGGGTTGGCGTGTAACCCCACATGGGTCTGGAAGGTTCTACCCAGATGGAGGCACATGCAAACTGGAGTGAAGTCCTCACTTGTGTCTATGTTCCACTCATTTCTTACTCTTGGAAACCCATGGAGGCCCCCACATGGGAGCCCCACAAACTCTGACGGGCAGGAGACATGGTCACCTGCCAAGCCCGGGGGCTGCATCTTCTCTGAGGGCTCCCCCTCCCCACATCTCTGAAGACTGTGGCAAGGCTCACAAAGGGCTTTGCATTGGCTAGCTCGCCCCAGTGTGATGGCCCTAGGACACAGGCTGGGCCTGGAAGAGGATTTCCTTTTGTGGAAGGGAGAAATGGAGGCCTAGGAGGGGAAGTGACCTGCCTTGGGTCACACAGCACATCTGTGGCAGACCGAGACTAGGATCGTAGACCTCGGCACACTTTCACTGAGTTGAGAAGCCATGAGACAATTCAAGACTTCTCTGCTGAGGACGGACACAGACACAGGGACAGACAGAAGGCTCTGCTCAGAAGCCTGATATGGGGCCCAGGTCCTCCCACACCATTGATCCATCTGCTTTTGAACATTTGGGCAGAGATCAGAGCAGGGCAAGGTCCAGCCTTCTTCCCCCACCTGCCCAGGACACACAGCTTGACTACAAAGAACAAAGCCCAGGTCCCAGACGTGCAGTCCAGAACGCTGCCTGGTAGGCCCTACCGCCCCCACGCTCTACAGGCAGGGCACCCAGGCTGGAGCTTCCAGAAAAGCCACCTGCAGGGAGTGACACAGTAACAGCTGGGCCCTCTCCTCCAGACATCCTTGGGACACCAAGAAAGCTCCTTCCCCAGAGAAGGTCAGACTGTGAGTTGAACCTGCACCCCAGAAGCATGGCTTAAAGACACAGGGAGTTCAGCAGTGACCCTGCTTCAAAACAAAGAAAAGGCAGAGATGGAGATGGGCCTGGGTGAGCCTTGGCAATGAAACCCTCCTTCCTCTGACCCTCCTGCTGAGCAACAGGCTGTCCCGACCCTAACCTTGGCCTGCGCTGGGCTCACCCCCCAGGCTGTGCTCCCATCATAGCCACAGAGGAGCCTGCCTGCCTGCTGGGGAGCACTGCGGGGAGGGAGGCAGGGAGGAGGGGCAGGCTGGGAGCCCTACATACCTGAAGTGCCTCTGTGTCCAGGGACTTCCTCTTTACCTCCAGCTGTGTCAGCTGCAATAACTCAGTTTCTATTAACTTAATCTAAACAGAAGATGAAACAGGGTTTTTTTTATTCACATTAAGCAAGGTTCAAGTCTGTGTTGCTCTCTGAAGGCTAAGTGGAGTCTAAGAGACCTTTCGGGGCTGGGGGTTGGGAATCCCCTCAGTGGGACTTTAAAAGAATTAGTTGTTTCAGGGCCTGAGTGCTTGGGCAGAGCACGGACAGGCCTGTCTTTGGAGGGCCCATCCCAGGGAGGCTCACGGCTTATGGAATGGAGATGGTTCTGCCTTTAAGGTTCAGACCAGAGTGCAGAATGGACACGGGTCCTCACAGAGCCTGGCACTTGCTGGAGCCTCTTGCTTCCTCTAACTGCCATCACAGAGGAGAGCAGAGGGTAATGGACTGAGAACAGCGATGGCAGCAGCTGATGCTTCCAGAACATTCTGTGTGCATGGCTCGTGCTATGCACTTCATCTGCGTCATGTCATCAAGTCTCCCCTAGTTATTAGCAGGTATTATTGCCTCCATTTTACAGATGAGGAAACGGAGGCTCAGGGAGATTAAGTAACTTCAAGGACACAGAGCAGGTTGGTGAGGGAGCCCTTTCCCAGGTCTCTCCCAGCTTGGGGTCTGACCAGCTGCGTCTGACCAGCTTGGGGTCTGGCCAGCTTCGTCAGAACCACCCACAGGGAGGATGCCTGGGGTCAGACCCCACAGCCAGTGACTTCTCCACCCTGAGCCTGTGACCCTCTGGCCCTTGCCCCTAAATTCCTATGGCCCCACCAACCCCTGGTCAGAGGAATGAGCTTCATGTCCGGCATGGCGGGTTTGAAATTAAAGAGGGGAAGAAAAAGGTTAAGTTGGTTTGGGCCAAAAAAGGAGAAAAGAATACAAAGAAAAAAAAAACATGCAAAAATGTAAAATTCAAAGTGTGCTGAAGAGGATGCAATGAGCATTCCCGCAGCCTGAACGCTCCCTCCGTCTCCAGCCCCCAGGAAAGCCCAGCGGGCCCAACACAGCCGGGTCAGCAGCAGAGCCCAGACCAGAGCACAGCTCCCTCCAGGTGAGGCGGCCTCCCCTGCCTGCCAGGTGGGACATCCCATCAGCCCTGGCTCCCCAGTTGAGGCTGCTGGAGGCTGCCAGGGTGGAGCTGACTGAATTCCTGGGTGAGGGGCTCCTGCCTGGGGCCCAGTGGATGCAGGGGCTGCCCAAGCAGTGGCCCATGGGCATCCTGAGAAATAGCGGAACCCATTACAGTGCGGGGTGGTGCGGGGTTGTGGGGGAGGGATGGCTGAGCTGGCGCATGAGAGGGCCAGCTCTGCGGTCTGGGAAAGCATGCAGGAGGGAGCCAGTGGCGGCTGCGCCCCCAGCCCTCACCTGGTTCCTGATCTGTCGGTGCATCAGGTCTTTCTTCACCTGGAGGGCCTCAAACGCGGCCTTCTGCATGGCGCTCTGCAACAGAGACCCCGGTCGGCAGGTGCCCGGGGCCTCGCGTTCCCAGGGGCCCGGGCCAGGGGCGAACACACAATGTGCCCAGAATCCTTCAGGGAGGACCTCTCAGTCTCTCAGAGGGAATGTAACTCTTCAGCTCACTTGTTCACATTCTAGAAATAACCCCTGTGCAAGGCTTACTAGCGCTGGACACTACGTTCTCTAGCACGGAATTTCCACACCGGGGGCGTCAGTGCCTTCATTGCCCCGTTTCATGAGGAAGGTGAGGGGGCCCAGAGGGGCACCATCTGGAAGCGAGAAGTCGAAAGGCCCTTGGCGCTCTCCTATGGGCTCCGTCTCCACGGAGTGATCACCACATCCTGCCCCTAAGTCCTCACGAGGGAGGCTTCTCTAGATCTCAGAGGCTGGAAAACCACCCTGCTCTCTCCCTCCTCTCCTGAGGGTCTACCCAGTTCTAAACATACTAAGCCTCTTGGGTCTTCTAAGCTGAGGACAGGGCTCCATGCAGACTTCCCATGCTCTGCCTCTGGCTCCCTGTGCCCGTCTTGAGCCCCTGCCCTCACACCCTGGGCAAGGGCTCACCTCCTGCAGGATCTGGCTGATGGCTTTGTTCTGATCCATCTGCTGCCATGACAGAATACGCTGGAACCGCTCATCCATTTCGGCCATGCTGCCAGAAAGACAGCAAATTAATTCACTCTCTGAACATTTTCTGAGCATCTACCTTGGAGATCAAGATAAACCATGTACTCATTCAATAATAATACTCAAGAAGCACCTACTGGGGGCTACATCCTGGGCCAGGCACAGTTATGGAGTCTGTCTTAGAAGGAAGGAGACAGATTCGGTGTGGTCTAGCTCCTCTCACCCACCCCTCCGTCAGAATCCCCTCTCCAGTGCCTTTTGAAGTGGTGGCCCGCCTTCGGCCCTCCCACCTCCACCAGCAAGGAGCTCATGACCTCCCAGGTGGGCCACTTAGACCGTGAGAAAGCACTCCTTCTGGGACAGTGACATCCATGCCCCACCCAACACCCCCAGCATTTTCCACCTCAGCCGCAGATCTGCTCTTAGACCCTGGAACAAGTCTAGTGATTTTGGCACAAAAATCCAAACCCTGAAGGCCCAAGTAGGTCCACACTTTGGCATATTCTTGGTTTTGAGTTTGTTTCATAATAATAGTTGTTATTTATTGGCCCCCTTTGTTGGCAAACACCATGCTCGTTAAACCTCATTAAACCTCGTCTAACCACTCCAGGGGTAGGTACTGTGACTTATCCCCATTCTTCTGATAAGAAAATTGAGGCTCAGAAGGAAAATGGACTGACCCAACACTTCACAGTTACAGAAGAAGGGGGAACCTGAGACCAGGTCTATCTGCCGCCAGTGCCCACACTAAGCTTCATATTCTACCACCAGGAAAGGAAGAAAGTCCCCACACGTGTGAGGACACAGGGAGGCTGACAGCTGTGCCTATCACCTAGACAGGGGGAGAAACACCAAGGCTCCTGACCCATCTCTTAAGCACTGAGAGCTCTTCTCCCCTGGCTGTGCCGACATGTGTGGCTTCTTCAGCAGAATGACCCACAGTGATGCAGTGAACTTGGCCAGCCAGACCCAGAGCTGTCACCAGTGTGAAAGTAACCTCTCACCATCCCCTCCAGGGCATGCCGCTCCCGACCTCTGCAGACCCTCGGAGGTCAAGAGCACACTTCACTCTGCTTGGCTTTGAACCCTGACTCTGCCACTGCTGGCTGGGTTTCCATGGGTGTGTCATAGAGTCTCTTTGAGCCTGAGCTGTGGTGGCAAAACGGGGCTAATGACACAGTCCCTCAGAGAGTCAGCAGGCTAACACACAGCCCTTGGCCGAGTGCCTGGCTCACAGGAAGTGCAGAAGTAGGAGTGACTGCTGTCATGTTACCAGCTGCCTGACCCAATCGTGGGGTCCAGGTCCATGAGGAGTCATGAAGAGCAGTCACCACTTGCCGGATGCACGACCGAGGCTGGGGTGGGGATCGCAATGTCCAGCGCTCACCCCACGGTCCTGGGCCCTGAGCTGGTGCCCCCAACCCAGGAAGCCTGTCCTTACCTTACCTGGAACAGGCCTGCTGGACCAAGCTCTGCCTCTGAGACTCGTAGGCCATCTGGATGAGCCGGTTCTTACAGCTCTCGGTCAGCATCTGCTGCATGGCGGCTGAGGAGACACGGGGGTGGGGTTCAGGGCCACCGCTCCTGGGGGCTTCGGGGGGTTTACCTCATCACCCTCCTGACAGTCACCCTTAAAAAACACTTTTTTAAAAAAAGATTTGAGAGAGGGAGAGGGAGAGCGTGCATGCATGCGAGCAGGAGAGGGCCAGAGGGGGTGGCAGAGAGGATCCCCGGCAGACTTTCTACTGAGCACGGAGCCCAATGCGGGACTCGATCTCACGACCCAGAGATCATGACCTGAGCTAAAACCAAGAGTCAGACGCTCAACTGACTGAGCCACCCAGGAGCTGCCCCTCCGCCCCACCAAAATTTTTAAACTGTGGAAGTAACTTAAGCTTGAAAAGGCTAATTGTAAAACACCTGTAGAATGAAAAACTGAAAGCAGAGAACTCAGCAGGGATCCATACACCCACGTTCAGAGCAGTGGGAGTTACAAACACCAGAAGGTGGAAACAACCCAAGTGTTCACGGACAGATGAACAAGTCGGGGGGGGGGGGGGACGGGACACACAGATGGAATATTACTCAGCCTTCAAAAAGGAAAATTCTGGCACCTGCTCCAACAGGGATGAACCCTGAAGAGGTTCTGCTGAGTCAAAGAAGTCCGTCGCGAACTGACAGATACCGTAGGGTCCTACTTACGAGAGTTACCTAGTGTCATCAGATTCAGCGAGACAGAAAGCGGAATGGGGGTCCTACGCAGGCTGGGGAAGGGGATGGAGCATCTGTTTATCGGGGACGGAATTGCAGTCGGGCAGATGAGGCTCTGGGCTGGACGGTGGCAGCCGCTCAGCAATGTGGGTGTGCTTTGGGCCTCAGAATCACACGGCTGCAAGCGGTTAAAGCAGCAAGAGTTTAGGTCATGTATTTAACTACGACGAAAAAAATCACAATGTGACCACACCGACCACATCACTTCTCACTTTTCGAGACTGCCTCCCCACGTGCACGTGGCCATGTGAGGTGCTGGCCACAGGCTCCTGCAGGGCACGGATCACCAAGGTTTATTTAGAGAATCTTCTATTTGGGGGTGTTCGGTCTCTTTTGCAATTATTAAATGATAAACATCCTTGCTCAAACATCCTTATGCAATTTGAATATTTCCTAAGATTAATTTTTGAAAGAGCATAGTTTTAAGGCCGTGAATGACAGGAGTTACCCTTTCTGTCCTCCAGAAAGATCCTGCTGATTCATATTCCCTTTGGCAAGGCACAGGACAGCCCGGTACCATACATCCTCAACAAGGGTTATTACTTTCTCTTGACTTTATGTTGTTTTTAATGGAAATTTTTTTTAGTCATAAAAATAGCACATGATCACTTTTGAAAAGCTATGCAATAAGGAGGTTTGAAAAGGTGAAAACAGAAGTCCTTGGTACTGACACTATTCCTAATCACTCAATTTATTAGTAAATATCCTTTTGGAGATGCAATTTTTTCTTTCTAAAAGGTGGATAACAGGGACCTTAAAATAAGGACGTTAACAACATCTCATCAGGAGGGAGTTAGAGGAAGTGGTGTATGCACAGGGTTTGGCAAAGGGCCTGGTGCACAGTATCCCGCAGTGCCCTGCTCCAGTATCCAGGCTCGAGAGGACAGGGGCCAGCCAAGAAGAATTATTCCTTATTTTAAAAAAGGAGGAACAGACTCCTGGATTTCCTTGGCACATGGCTTGATGCTCTCAGTGCTCAGGATCAGACAGGGAGCCCCTCCCGCCACCATCTAGTGTGGACATAGTGTGGTGCCCCAGGACCACTTCTTGGGAATGGCAGGATAGGGAGCTCCCAGCAACACAGGAGGGGCCAACCACACCTCTTGGTAACAGAAACCCTACAGCCTTTGTGAAGTGCTCACTCAGTGCCAGGCAGCACGGCATCTGACCCTCAAAATGACCCAAAATGAGAATTATTGTTCTCCCCATTTCACAGATAAAAACACAGAGGCTAGGGGGCGCCTGGGTGGCTCAGTGGGTTAAAGCCTCTGCCTTCAGCTCAGGTCATGATCTCAGGGTCCTGGGATGGAGCCCCGCATCGGGCTCTCTGCTCAGCAAGGAGCCTGCTTCCCTTCCTTTCTCTTTCTGCCTCTCTGCCTACTTGTGATCTCTGTCAAATAAATAAAATCTTTAAAAAAACAAACAAAAAAACCCACAGAGGCTCGGAAGAGTTAGGGACCAATAATGGCCCTGAGGTCATATGGCTTGCTCTGGGGTGAGCCTGACCTCAGCGCCCTCCTGGACTTCACTGCCCCCTCTCGAGCCCATAGTACCTGACCTACAGGGACAAGGCAGCCTCCCCTGCCGCCCCCCAAGTCAGACAAGCTCTGTTCCCAGGACCCTACACCCCTCCCCACTCACAGGCAATCTCACGTCTCCGCAGGTTCTCAGTCTCCTCCTGGGTTATGGACATCAACTGTTCCATCCTTATTCTAGGAACAAAAAATAATAAAGTCCAACCATTTACTCAGCAGATGTAACACTTCTGACAGGGAATCCCATCAGAGCAACGCCGCCTTCTTGGGGAAGTCCTCCTTGCTGTGCCCGCCCAGACAAGCTCCTGCCGCACCCCGCCCTGCCACTGCGCCCCCGCTCACCTGCAGCCTTGCATCAAAACCTGAGCATTCCCTTTGGAAAACGGGCAAAGGACAGAAACGGCCACTTCATGGATGCTTAAATACAAGTGACTCGTAACCACCCAGAAAGAGGTCTCCATCACGGATAACCAGGAGGACAATCTTGCCTACAGGCTGCGGGGGGCGGGGAGCACTGAGCACCGGGGCAGCTTGAGAGGAGCAAGAACCCGGGAAGTGTCTTCTGGAAGGCAGTGCAGCAAGACCCGTCAGAAGGTCCTCTGAACATTTCCTCCGCAAATATTCACATCAATGCCTCCGGGTATGTTTAGGAGACAGTCACTAGAATAGAGCTGGTCACTATGAAACTCCGGGAACTCACGTTACAGATGACTAATTCGGGTACAATCACACAGTAAAGTCTACAGCTATTGGGAACAAGGCTGCTGGCATGGAGATACAACCATGATACAGAAAACGAACGTTAAGAAGCTAACTGAGCGGCGGCTGTGTCCCCACGCTAAGCTAGTTAAGCTAGTCCTCGTGGCGCAGATGGAACCTCTCTCCGAAGGGGTACACTTGGTTGAAAGCAGCATCTGAGCACCTCTGCCTCCAGCCCAGGCCCACGGGCTGCTCGAGGGAAGGCCGCACTGACACACCCCGCGGCCCCACCCTGGGCACCCAAACAGGGAGAGGGCACTTGGTCCGCATGTGCCGGATAAACTGGCCACAGCCAGGCTGGGCCCTGACCACTCCCAGCTCCCGCAGCACCATGGCTGAAGGGGCCAGGTGAGGGGGCCACCCTGCAAGAGTTCTTCCGAAGCAGTCAGGGGCCTGGAAGGCCAGCACAGGGACCACAGCAAGGCCCACACTACTATTCTGGGATTCCTGGGAACTAGGAGGGATTCTGGATAATCCCGGAGGGAAGAGGGGAAAGCAGAAAGGGAGCTCTTCCCTCTCAGCTACCCTCTTTCCTAAAGAGGTGTGTCTCGATAAACCTGGAAACACGGAAAACACAACTGAAAAACCCCAAAGATCACCGCCTCTAATTTCTGCCTCTCGGCAATGTTTGGAACCCACTCAGGGTGGCTCCTTGCATTCTGAGCACAGATCCAGGCTGTGTCTTGAAGAAATCAGACACTGCTTCACTTTAATTCCAGCCTCTTCTTTTCTACTTTGCAACAGACTATTTCCCTTAATGAGAAATGGATTTTTCTCTGATTTTTTTTTAATTTATTTATTTGTCAGAGAGAGAGAGAGAGGGAGAGAGAGAGAGCGAGCACAGGCAGAGGCAGAGCGAGAAGCAGGCTCCCTGCCGAGCAAGGAGCCCGACGTGGGACTCAATCCCAGGACGCTGGGATCACGACCTGAGCCGAAGGCAGCCGCTTAACCGACTGAGCCACCCAGGCGTCCCTCTGATTTTTTTTAACACTAGCCATACAGTGGACATTACACATGTTTTTATTTACGTCTCAGTTTTTCTCAGTGTTAAACTTGCAGGCAGTGATTCTTTTTAACTCAATATTCCCTAAGGAGGGGAATCCCCTTACAGCTTTAGGAAGACTTTCTGGCATAATCCTCGAGAATCTCAAGATCTTCTCTCCCCGAAACCTCTCCCCTGGCCTCAAGGCAGCACAGAGATAGCGCTAGAGCGAAACACTAACCTTTCATTTTCCAGCGACTTCAAGATCTCAGAACTTTTCTTCTGCCTGTGGAGCAAACCCGAAGCATAAAGGGTCACCACAGCTGTCACCAGTAGGCCTGTTCCCGACAGAACTGCCCTCCCCGCGCTGCACTGGCTGCACAGAGGGGGCTTAGGAACTGGCTGGGGTTCTCAGTCCAGAACCTTGGGGCTCTGTGTCCTTGGGCAGGGACTCAGCCACACCAAGCTCCAACTCATCTGCAAAATGGGATCCTCATAGAAAAAGCCTCCCGGAGTACTTGTAAAGAGTGAATGAGAGAGTATACACAAAGCACCCGGCACGTAAGCAGCACCCGACAACAGGGCAGCTATCTGGGATGCCTCGGTGGGGAGAGCACGCCGCTGGCAAAGGGCAGGCCTGCTGGCTCACTCGGGCCCTGTGGAACTGCTGCATGACGGAGTGAGTGAGAAGCCAGGGAGGCCTGGAAGTAACAAGGTCTCGGCAAAAGCCCATTCTGGAGGCTTTCCACAAAGGCCCCCAACTAGAGGTTCTTCCTTTCCCCTCAAGCCCACTGAGACTGGCTCCTAGCAGCACCCACCCTGGACAGGATCTGATAACGCAAATCTCATTGGGCTGACCTCAGCCCAACGGGTCACCGGAACCTAAAATACTGGAGCAGGATACGATCTCAACTCTCTTGCTAAACCCACTCATTTCACAGATAGAACCCTCGGGAGGCACGGGTCCGAGGTCAAGCTACAGACCAGGTCAGGCCCGGCGCAGACTCTTTTCTCTTCAGGCTGGTGCAAAATGCGGCACCAAGGCCGGACCCTACCAACAAAAGCCTCAGGTAGGAGTTGAGACTGGAGACTGTAAGGGAGAGAGGGACCCCTGGCCTGGGCTCTTCAAAGGATACCAATGTCAGGGAAGGTCCCTGGGTCTGGGGAGTGGGGGCCTGACCTCTGGTTCTCCTGCAGGAGTTTCTGGATCCGGCTGGAGATGTTCCGCTCCGTCTGCTTCAGCTGTTCCTGCAGCCGTTGGCGCTCGGCGTCCAGGTAGCGCTGGCGTGCGCTCAGGCCCTCCTCCAGCCGGGACTGCTCCTGCAGCGGGACAGGCGGCTGGCCTGAGCTGGCAGCAAGGGGCCCTGTCCTGCCAGGCCTTTCTGTGTCATCTTGGCCCGGGTCTACCCCTTGCTAGGCCCCGGGGTGTCCATTACACATGAGGAGGCTGGGCTAGGTGTTCTTCCAGGCCCCCCCAGGCCCTGGAAGATCAAGGGAGAGCGCTTACTCCCACCCACCGCCTCCCCGCAGCAGCGGGCCCCCCCGGCAGGGAGCGTGCAGACAAGCCCATCCCACTTGGCCATTCACAGACCTCCTTGACCGTCTGAAGGATCTCGTCCTTCTGATTATTGCTCTGCTGGAGGAGCTGGGCATGCTCTCGCTGCCCGAGTTCCAGACGCCGTTCAAACTCCAATTTCTCTAGCATCTTCTGTTCCTGCAAGAACATAGATCCTGGTGATGACTGGCAAGGCTCTGTGGTGTCAGGACCTGGGAGCAGGGTGAACCCATGCCTCAACTCCCAGTAGTGCGGGCTATAGGTCTGAACACTGAGCAACACCCTCCAAGCCCAGCACCTCTCATTACCCACCACCCCCCGACCCTGCCGCAGGGCCCAACTGTAATAAAACATTCTGTTCACTGTCAGAGGCTAGAGCTTTGGAATCTGGGGTCCCTGAGCCTCCGTCTGCTCATCCGTGGAGGAGAAACCCTGCCACCACTGAGGCTGCATAAGAATGTGGCTATAGGCAAGGTATCAAGAGAGAAACTTCAGTTTGCCCTCCAATTTGGAGACAGGAAGAACCTGTTCCCTCAAATCTTTTATCATAGATCTTTGTTAAGAACAAAAGTGACCAAGAAGGATAGACATTTTCTTACCTTCCTCTTCTCATAGTCTGAGAACCTACTCTGGGGAGGGAAAAAGACAGTGGTCAGGAGAAGGGGGCAGCAGTGGGATTCCCAGCCCATGGCCAGAATCTCGGGGCAGCTAGACACGGGCTTCACCCCCAAAGCACTGCATCAGAGTGTCGGGGGGGGGGGCGGGGACGAGTGGGAAGGATAGTCTAATAGAGGATCCCAGAGGGTTCCAGCAGACAGCAGGGAGGAGAACCACCGGGTTTGGCACACTGTAGGAAGCTCTTCAGGATGGTTCTGGGGGTGCAGCCCCAAGAAGGTGTGGTGCTCCACAAGGGGGACCAAGAAGTGGGATGTGTGGTTCCCTGTCTGTAGAGTCTACCCGCGATGCCCCCGAACTCCAGCCCTCCGAAACAAACGCACAAAGGGACACGTACAGGCTCCTGCAGAACTGCTGTAAAGAGTGACAACCCGGGCAACAGCTCATTGACTTCGGTAAGTCATAGCGACTCCATGCAGCCGGTCACACAGCTATGGAGTAACAGGGCAAAGAGGGGGGAGCTGCAGAGAAAGGGGCCTGCTACCTCCCACTCTGTGTGTGGCGGGATCCTGTTCTTGTAAAGAACAGCAACAAAACTCAACTCGGAGTTTCATACCTGTTGAGATCAGACTCAGGAAGGAGATACATTAACAGTTTGTGACAATTACCTCCGGGGGTGGGACTGGGGGGGGTGGCATGCACTTAGTTTACATATTTCTGTATTGCTCAGACTGGTAACAAGTTCCTCTTGTAGTTAAACATCAACAAACACACAGATATCTTTAAGTATTTCTAAATACTTAAATATAAGTATTTTAAGTGTCTTTGTATTTAGTTATCCAGCTCGGAGGCCAGGATCAACCTGTCTGAGCTGGAAAAGCAGCATATTATAAGGAAATTGGGTTTGTCCTACACTGAGGTAGGAGTGAAATTTTTAAAATTAACTTTTAATTATACAGATAATGTCAGAGTATATTCTCCTTACAAAAAATTTTAAAAACAGCCTATACGGTATCCATAGACCATTCCCCCAGCCTGATCCTGGTTCCCTCCGGCCCCCCCTGCCGTGTAACTACCATTATCAGACCCGAACACACACATTTACATATAATTTGTGCTTCTGGAAAATACAGAAGGTTTGTCTGTGTGTGCTCACATATAAATGTGTTTCAATGAAGGCAAAATTCACATTTTGTAAAATGCATTCTTTTTAGTATGCAGTTCTAGTCACGTAATGGTCACTGTAATCAAGACAGAGAACCACTCCTTTACCTCCTAACATTCTCTCGTGCCCCTCTGTCATCAAACTGTCCTCCTACCCACCCCCCGCTCCCCCCCCGTTAGTGGCTATTGCTGATCTGTTTTCCTATACATTTGAACCTTCTTTCTGAACACAGAAGGGTACTATACTACCTCCCCCGTGTTCTGCAGCCTACCCTTTTCGCTTACCCATCTGTCCTGTGATCCAAGTTTGGATCGATCTAGGGCATAGCAGACAGGACACAGCTGGCTCAGCCTTTGCCCACTGACAGACATTAAGGGGCCTTCCAATATTTCCCTACTGCAAATAAGGCAGCAAGGAACATTCTTGCAAATGTCTCCTTGGAGAAGTGTCTCTCTGTGGGTATGTGCCAAGAAGTGGGACTCTTAGATTGTGGGCGATGGCCATGGCCATTTAAATTTTTGACCCATATTACCAGGTTATCTTCTGCAGTGGGAACACCAGTTTCCATTCCCAAGAGCAATTGATGAGGCCACTGTTTCCCCACACTCTGGCCAAGAAATTATCAAAGTGACATTTGTGCCAATCTGAAGGAGGTAACAGTATTTTGTTGTTTTAGTTTACTGGTCTCTGATTACTAGGGGAATTGGGCATTTTTTTTCGTGTTTACCGATCATCTGTATTGTTTTTTGTTTAAGTTTTAAAGTAAGCTCTATGGCCAACGTAGGGCTTGAGCGCACGACCCTGAGATCAAGAGTTAGGTGCTCTACTGACTGACCAGCCAGGTGCCCTTCATCTGTACTGGTTTATTCTGTAAAGTACAGAATATTCTTTTACAGAATATTCTGTAAAGTACAGAATAAACTGTTGACAGATCTTTGGCTTTTTTTTTTTTTTTCCCCTCTTGGGACGGTTTGCTGTGTTTTACTGCTTTGGAAGAGCTCTTTATATATTCAGCCTGCTAATCCTGCATCATAAATGTTTGCTGAAAAAAAAATGTTTGTTGCATTCTCCTCAAGGATTTTGATAGATTCCTTTCTCACATTGAGGTCCTTGAGGAGAACACAGGCAGCAACCTCTTTGACCTCAGCCGCGGCAACTTCTTCCTAGGAACATCGCCAAAGGCAAGGGAAGCAAGAGCAAAAATGAACTATTGGGACTTCATTAAGATTAAAAAATTTTGCACAGCAAAGGAAACAGTCAACAAAACCAAAAGACAACTGACAGAATGGGAGACGATATTTGTAAACGACATATCAGATAAAGGGCTAGTATCCAAAATCTATAAAGAACTTATCAAACTCAACACCCGAAGAACAAATAATCCAACCAAGAAATGGGCAGAGGACATGAACAGACATTTCTGCAAAGACATCCAGATAGCCAACACACAAATGAAAAAGCGCTCTACGTCTCTTGGCATCAGGGAAATACAAATCAAAACCACAATGAGATACCACCTCACACCAGTCAGAATGGCTAAAATTAACAAGTCAGGAAATGACAGATGCTGGCGAGGATGCGGAGAAAGGGGAACCCTCCTACACTGCTGGTGGGAATGCAAGCTGGTGCAACCACTCTGGGAAGTAGCGTGGAGGTTCCTCAAAAAGTTGAAAATAGAGCTACCCTACGACCCAGCAATCACACTACTGGGTATTTACCCTAAAGATACAAATGTAGTGATCCAAAGGGGCACGTGCTCCCGAATGTTTATAGCAGCAATGTCCACAATAGCCAAACTATGGAAAGAGCCTAGATGTCCATCAACAGATGAATGGATGAAGAAGATGTGGTATATATATACAATGGAATATTATGCAGCCATCAGAAGAAATGAAATCTTGCCATTTGCGACAACGTGGATGGAACTAGAGGGTATCATGTTTAGCAAAATAAGTCAATTAGAGAAAGACAATTATCATATGATCTCTCTGATATGAGGAAGTTGAGAGGCAACGTAGGAGGTTTGGGAGGTAGGAAAAGAATAAATGAAACAAGATAGGATCGGGAGGGAGAAAAACCATAAGAGACTCTTAATCTCACAAAACAAACAGAGTTGCAGCGGGGAGAGGGGTCAGGAGAGGGTGGTGGGGTTATGGACATTGGGGAAGGTATGTGCTATGGTGAGTGCTGTGAAGTGTGTAACCTGGTGATTCACAGACCTGTACCCCTAGGGCTAATACTACATTATATGTTAATTTAAAAATTAAAAATTAAAAAAGAAATTAAGTACAATAATGAGATAAAAAACATAATTAAGTTAAAAAAAGAAACGTTTGCTGCAAATACTTCCTCAGAGTATAAATTGCCACGATTTCCCTGGATAGAGGTCTTCCTCCTCTCTAGTTCTCACTGAGCTGCCAGAAGAAAGATAAAACTCCAAAGGCATGCACGGTGGTATGTCCAACAGGGAAGGGCGGGGCACCAGGGAACCAGAGATTAATAAAAAGTCCTTGGAAGATAAGAAGCCAAACTTGGCAGCTGGTCCTCCTCACCGCCGCCACATCCCACCCCCCCATCAGAGGCCTATGGGCCCTCTGTGGGAGTGCAGGTGGGGACAGAGGTGGCTTCTCACTGGCTCCCATGTCAGGTGCTCCTGGCTGACATGGCAAACTCTGAACAAGATTCCTCCTCGGTGCCCATCCTAGGCTAGCTCACCCCTGGGACCAGGGAGGGCCAGCCCCTCGCTGTGCTGACACGTGTGCCTCCCTGACTTCTCCACAGAGCGGAGAGCGTGACAGGCGTTCTGTAGAGCAAGGGGCACCGAGGCAGGAAGTACTTGCTGAGAGACAACAATGAACAACACAGACATGATCCCCACGCTCACAAAGCTTTATCCAACAGGAGAGACAGACATAAATCATCTCCCGTGTAATTCTTCACTTACGGCCGTGATAAGTGTTTCCAAGGAAACGTGGGGGCACCCAGAGAACATATAGCAGGGGACCTGACCTGGGTTGATGTGACATGGAGAATTCTCAGAGGACATGGGATTTGGACACAACTGAGGGAGGAGGTGGAGTTATCGAGAGGTGAGCCAAGAGAACTCTAGATTGGGAATGGGGAGAGGGAAACTGCAAGTTCAAAGGTCCTGAAGGGTTCAGGGAGCAGAGAGGAGCCTGGTGCACCTGCTGTTTGGGGAGGTGGCGCAGGCTTGAGAGCATCTCAGCACACTGGTCTGGACGGAGGTGAATTCCAGTTTGACGGAGGAATTCAGGGTCTGCAGCTCTGAACACCCCTCCCAATGACCAGGTTCCCTGCCCACACACCCCCACTCCTGTCAGCATCCAGGTATGCCTTACCTGCCACTCCACCTCCTCCCTGCAGAGTCTGTCCGAGGGGCCATCTGGGCTGTCCTGGGGGGTGTCGGCTCCATCCTGCTCCAGGACTGGCAGCAGGTACTGAGAAGGGGGGTAGTATTCCAGCCCTGACTCTGCAAGAGAGGACACAAGCTGATCAGGAGGGAGGGGACAGAACCGTCAGCTCCTGCAGCCTCTACTGCCTCCCCAGTGTCCTGCCCCAGCTGCCTGGTCCCCTGCTTCCCCGCCCCGGACTGAATCGAGCCCTCCATCTTGCTCACTAGTCCTGATGCCAGGCCCCGGAACTTGGAAAGTGCTCAAGAAGTGTCAGCTGAGTGAACAGACAGGCTGGCCAGCCGCCTCTTTATCATCCACATGAGAATGAGGTGATGAGAAAAGCCTGGGGGAGATTAGTGGCGAAGCCTGATCCATCATCTCCCTGCCCAAACCTTAGGCAAGATGCTTGCCTTCTCTGGCCCTGGATACTCTTCTCCTGTATAACTTGACAGGGTTTGTACTCTTTACCCATTTTTGAGTGAGTTGCTTGCCTTATTGTTGCTGATTTATAGGTACTCTTTCTATATTGTAGCTAATAACCTCGAGTCCATAATATATAACTATCTTCTAGATGGTAACATTTTTAACTTTAATGATGGGATCCTTTTAGGTAAAGAACTTTAGACTTTAATATGGTCAAAGCTGTCTTTTAAAAATATAAACTGTAGGGGCGCCTCAGTGGCTCAGTTCGTTAAGTGACTGCCTTCAGCTGGGTCATGATCCTGGCGTTCCACACAGGGCTCCCTGCTCGGCGAGGCATCTGCTTCTCCCTCTGATATCCTCCTTCTATTGCGCGCGCTCTCTCTCTCTCTCTCTCTCAAATAAATAAATAAAATCTTTTAAAAAATTAACATCATAAAAATATAAACAGTAAAAGAAATACTAAAAATGGCCAGTAGGCATGTGAAAAAATATCCAAATAACCGAGAACATGACATTATGATAACAGTAGACTGCTTTGTTTATCCGTCAGAATAAATAAACTTAGAAGATCTTTAAAGGTGATACCAAATGTTATTTGTGGGAAGGAGAAAAGGGTCCTCTCAGAAGCTTCCCGCAGGAACCGAAACTGGTGCGGTTTCGGCGCAGTGCACAGCCCTCGGCCCCTCTCACCCGCCAGCCCCACGGCAGCCTGCCCTCAAGGAATGCACCCTTCCCCACCCATGTGCCAGAGGGGGGTGGGTTAACATGCTTGTGACAGTGGAAGACTGGAAATAAGCTCATGTTCACCATATGGGAGAGGCCACATCAGCTATGGGCCACCACTACATGACCTACTGGATAGAACTTTAAAGCAAGGCAGATAGGGGCGCCTTGGTGGCTCAGTGGGTTAAAGCCTCTGCTTTCGGCTCAGGTCATGATCCCAGCCAGGGTCCTGGGATTGAGCCCCACATCGGGCTCTCTGCTCCGCGGAGAGCCTGCTTCCTCCTCTCTCTCCCTGCCTCTCTTGCCTACTTGTGATCTCTGTCAAATAAATAAATAAAATCTTTAAAAAAACCAAGGCAGATGCATCCATTGTGAACTAGGAAAAGGCCCAAGACCTATTCTTAAGGGAAAAAAGCAGCGCTCAGAATCACAATAGTGCGCTATCTCTTGTGGGTTTTATTTAAGATTTTATTTATTTATTTGACAGACAGAGATCACAAGTAGGCAGAGAGGCAGGCAGAGAGAGAGAGAGAGTGGAGGAAGCAGGCTCCCTGCTGAGAAGAAGGCCCGATGTGGGGCTCGATCCCAGGACCCTGGGATCATGACCTGAGCCGAAGGCAGAGGCTTTAACCCACTGAGTCACCCAGGTGCCCCTCTCTTGTGAGTTTTAAAAAAATGTTTTTAAAAAACATTTTTAAAATGTTTTAAAACCCCAAAACTTTACATAAGTATGTTTACCTACTACACCGTGTAAATAAATTGAAGAATTATTTCTTAAGCTGTGTAGTAGGTATACACACGTACACTGCTTTATTCTTTGTCTTCTGTATACCTAGAAATTGCATAGCTGAAAAGTCTTTTTAAGGAAGATAAAGGGTTTGGGTGGGGGGATGGGTGGGAAAGGTGAAGGGGATTTAGAAGCTCCATTACAGTGATGAGGATGGAGTCGAGTACAGAATTAAGTCCTCATGGGCGCCTGGGTGGCTCAGTGAGTTAAAGCCTCTGCCTTCGGCTCAGGTCATGATCTCAGGGTCCTGGGATCGAGCCCCGCATAGGGCTCTCTGCTCAGCGGGGAGCCTGTTTCCTCCTCTCTCTGCCTGCCTCTCTGCCTACTTGTGATCTCTGTCAAATAAATAAGTAAATAAACAAATAAAAGAATTAAGTCTTCATGTTGTACGCCTGAAGCTAAGATCACACTATGTTAATTACACTTGGAAGAATTTGCCTAGTTCGACCATTGGCCAGGGTACACATTAGAATCACCCGCTGCTCGAAGGCCGCTTTGGTAGGTATGTGGCCCAAGTACGTCATGGGACGTGTAACTTTTTTTTTAAAACTGAAGTATCACCTTCATACAGAAAAGAGCAAAAAGTCTTCATGAATAGCGAGATGAATGCTTAAGAGGGAAATCACCCTTATAAACAGGACTGGGTTTGGGGCGAGTGCTCGTGTGCTGATAAAAGCATCCAGCTTCTCTCACGGCCCATCGTGGCTGTGAGGTTCACCGTGGCCATGGCAGTTAACACTGCTTTTGTTCTTTTTTAAAGTTGATTTGACAGAGGGGCGCTGGGTGGCTCAGTCATTGGGCCTCTGCCTTCGGCTCAGGTCATGATACCGGGGTCCTGGGATTGAGCTCCGCATCGGGCTCCCTGCTCCGTGGGAGGCCTGCTTCTCCCTCTCTCACTTCCTCTGCTTGTGTTCCCTCTCTGTCTCTCTCTCTGTCAAATAAATAAATAATATCTTTAAAGAAAAAGAAAATTTATTTGGCAGAGAGAGAGACAGTGAGAGAGGAACACAAGCAGGGGGAGTGGGAGAGGGAAAGCAGGGTTCCCGCTGGGCAGGGAGCCTGACCCGGGGCTCGATCCCAGGACCCTGGGACCATGACTTGAGCGGAAGGCAGACCCTTAACGACTGAGCCACCCAGGCGCCCCCAGACTGCTTTTGCTGTGTTCGAAGGCGGTGTCGTATTCACGTGCGAGTCTGAAACAGTGTGTTTACCCATCCCACTACCCCTTGGGGCGTGTCGGGTTTGGGCGGTTATGAACTGCACCGCCATCAGTACTTCTGTACTTGGCTTTCTGGCACATCCTCAGATGCACTTTCCCTGGACACACACGTAGGTGCAGAGTTGATGGGCCACAGGGTGTCTGAATGTTCAGCTTGAGATGGTAACAACAATTTTTGGAAGCAGTCTCCGACTTGCACACCGCCACCCATGGTGGACGGGAGCCGCTGTTCCACATGTTTGCTAGTTCTTGTACTGACATTAATTGAGCCATTTTAGGGGGTGTGGTAGGACTGAAGTGTCTCTGTATGGTTTTAATGTGTTTTTTCCTATTGACCAAAAAGATGTTGAGCATTCTTTTTGGACACTCTAGGCCATCTGGAGAGTCTCTGTAAAATTCCTATTCAAGACTTTTGACAACGCCTTTTGCTTATACATCTTTTTATCTGCTAGCAATAGGGGCTTTGCTGGACATGAATGCATTGCAAATATCCTTTCCGACGACATGGCTTGCCCTCTCTTTTCCCAAATGGTGTCTTTTTAATGTTAAGGAAATGTAATTTATTAACTTTTTATGGCTGGTGCTGCCTGTCTCCTATTGAAAGGAGAAATCAAGACTTTTTCTCCAAGTGGATATTCAACTGATCTGGAATCATGTATTAAAAAGACTTCGCTTTCCAGGCGCCTGGGTGGCTCAGCGGGTTAAAGCCTCTGCTTTCAGCCCAGGTCATGATCCCAGAGTCCTGGGATCGAGCCCCACATCGGGCTCTCTGCTCTGCGAAGAGCCTGCTTCCTCCTCTCTCTCTGCCTGCCTCTCTACTTGTGATCTCTGTCAAGTAAATAAATAAAAAATCTTGAAAAGACTTCGCTTTCCTTTCTTATTGCTTTGCAATGGCACCTCTGTCACCCACAGATCACATGGATGAGTCTTGGCCGTGTTCTACCAGTTCCCCAGGTGTCAGGAGCCCCTAATTAAGACAATCCGCCAGACAGGAGGTGGCCAGGCACTCTGCCCTCCCCTCTGGGCACCTGGACCAATGGTGGCCCTGGAATTTAGCTGCACTGTCACTCCTCCAAGTCCAATCCCCTGTGGCCTCGGTCCTAGATGATGCCAATGACCTCCTAACTGGTCCCTGGCCTCCATGCTTGCTTTCTCCAGGCCCTTTTCCCTGCAGGTAGAGTGAGCCCTCTCCTGTGTGACACCAGGCCCCGATGGCCTCTCCAGCCTCCCACCCACCTCTCCTCCCTTTGTATGGGTGCCCAGCCCCCCAGCCTCCTCGGCCGCACTCTTCCCACAGCTCTACCCTTCTAGGCCTCTACCTTCAATATGCCTCTGCTCCCACCAGCCACAGCCTCCTCTCCTTCCTAAGTCCCAAATGCCCTCAGGTTTCGACCAAGACACTTTCTCGGACCTTCCCTGATGCCTCAACCTAACCAGTAACTCGATTTCCTGTAACCATCTGCTTTGCCTGTGTCTCTTGCCAGATCTGGAGAGTGCCGAGCAGGTGGGGACTGTGGCCTCCTCGGTCTCTGCCATGCCCCGAGTCTGGGCTGGCACAGGGCTGCTGCTGGGACCATGATCACACGCTGAGCGCAGGAGGTAGGGTGTCTGGCTTTACCTTTGCAGAGGAACTGCTGAATGGCCTGGGTGCCAGCACTGCACACCTCCTGGGGCGGGTAGACCATGGACGAGGCGTCGAGGCTCAGAGTCTGCAGACACAGGGGAACCTCTTTATACATATTGTCAACACAATCCCAAAGCACCTGGTTTAGTTACGAGGCTGTGTTTATTGTCTCCTCTGTCTTGCTCTGGCCACGTTCCCAGCACTTAAATAGTGTCTGGTGTGCAGGCAGCATGTGATTCATGTTTTTGGAGAAAAACATAAAAAAGCAGGAAAAAAAGGAAATTGTAGGACAACAGAATAAGATTCCATGTTTGTTAAAAGAAATACTACCATTCTCTCACATTAGTATACTTATAAAAAAAATTTCAAGGAATATACATCAAACTCAAAATGGTTTCCTCCAAAGGGTAAATTCTAGAGTATTTTCTATGTGAAATTGGAATTTTTTTTAAACAATATGATTTTTTAAGTAAGAAAAAACCCCCCAATGTTTATACGGGCACACATGCACCTGCTTGCGGGTTTATGAGGCCCAGGAAACAGGGACCTGGTTTAGAAAACGCCCACGTCCACAGCCGTGCTGTAAGGTTGTCTGTTGTTTCTGTCTGGCTGGCTGTTGAATCGAGCCCTCCTACCACCCGCTCACTTCTTTCCAGACGCCTCCTGGGAAGCTACCTAAGCCCCTTCCAGGAGCCCATATCCTCTCTGCCTGGGACAGGCAGGCCCACCGCAGGGGAAGGCCTGAGGCACCAGGTCAGAAGTGGCTTAGTGGGAAAAGCAGCTCAGACACCCACCAGCCCTTCTCCCTGGGAAGCCTGCCCTGGAGCACAGGATCCGACTGCGTGGGCCTGGGAGCCTGAGAGCAGAAAGCCCCATCCTGGGAGGCCTTACGTAAAGAATATTCACCCACATTGTCATATTGGTCATCGACAATAAAGTGTGCTGGTGCTGGGGCTGCACCACCCAGTTTGGTGGCCAAGAGCCACACTGGGCCACGTAAGTTTACATTTTAACGAACTAAAATGAAGGTGAATTTAAAGTTCAGTCCCTCAGTGGCACCAGCCACGTTTCACGTGCGCAACAGCCATAGGTGGCCAGCGGCTACTGCACAGGACACACAGATTGCGGGTGTCCCCACTGTTGGCAGGAGCAGCAGCTGGACAGAGATGCATGCGGTCATTCGGCCCTGGTGTCAGACCCTAGTCTGACCTGTCCCGGCTGTGTGCCCTTGAACAGGACAGGTGACTTCCCGGAAGCTCAGCTCCCTCAGAGTTCAACAGGCATGCTATCACCCGGCGGCAGGGCTGTTTGGTGGGTAATAGGAGACAACACACGAGAAAGACCTTGGCCTTAACCAAGAATGGCCATTTATGGTCTCCTCCTGAACAAAGGTGCCGCCAAGAAGCTCAAAAGCTTTTTTTAAAGAGTGGATGTAAAGCACATCACTCTCAGAGCTCCTGCCAGCTGACTTAACGAGGGCTTTGGACTCAGCGACGTTGTGAGCTGTGCACTCAGGCACGGCGGCCACTGAGCACTTGGGACTTCCTTTATTTCAATATAAACCGGGACACCTGGGCGGCTCGGTCAGTTCAGCGTCTCACTCTTGATTTCAGCTCAGGTCATGATCTCAGGATGTGAGCTCGAGCCCTGCATGGGGCTCTGTGCTCAGTGGGGAGTCTGCTTCCCTCCCTCGCCCTCTGTCCCTCCCCCTGCTCATGTGCACATGTGCGTGCTCTCTCTCTCTCTAAAGTAAGTAAATAAATCTTTAAAAAAACTGTACAAGTAAACACGTACTTCCTTGGTCATGCTAGTCATACTTCCAGTGCTTGGGGGCCACATGTGGCTAGTGGCTACCGACTTGGGACAGCATAGTCACTGGACATTTCCATCACTGCAGAAAGTTCTGTTGGATGGCACTGTCTCTGCAGCCTGCTCAGGGAGAGGAGCTGACCATCCTGTCCCTTCTCAGGCTGGCTGCCACAGCAGCAGGGATCAGCCCTTGGGGTCAGCCCCCTTCCTTTGCTGTCTCCATGCTCACTCACCCACTTCTGATACAGATGCTGGTGCTCAGCATGCCTGAGAGGTAATTCACTGATGGCTCCGCAGAGGATTCTGGGATGCTGGCCAGACTGTGTCATCGGGGGTAGAGAAGTCCCTGTTCCAGAAGGCTGAGCTGCTCAGAGGTGAAGAGCATAGGCCTTCATTCAGACTGCCTAGTTTTCAACCCCACTCCGCTGTCACTAGCTGTGCGGCCCCTGGGCAAGCTCCTTAAACTGTCCATGGCTCAGCTTCTTCACCTGCAAACGGGCCCAGCAGTGTCTGGCTTGCAGGGTTTTCCTAAGGATTCAGGCAACTAATACAGGTTAAGCACCTAGCCTTTTAGGCACCAGATGAGCATGGGCCATCTCATCCTCAACTGTTAAGCACCCCCCGCCTTCCCTGAGCAAGCAACCTGTATCCATGTCTGTTAAGGCCTGGACTGTAGACCCCCCAAAAACACATACATGAAGTTCTAATCCCCTGCACCTCAGATGCCACTGTATTTGGATATAAGGTCTTTAGAGAAGTAAAAAAGTTCAAAATGAAATCAACAGGCTGGGCCCTAATCCACCATGACTGGTGTTCTTATAAGAAGAGGAATTTGGACACAGGCCCATACAGAGGGAAGATGATGTGAGGACACACGCAGAAGACCGCCATCTACAAGCCAAGGAGAGAGGCCTCGGAAGCAACCAACTCTTGATCTTGACCTTCCAGCCTCCAGAGCTGTGAGAAAATAAATCTCTTGTTCAAGCCACTCAGCCTGTGGTACTTTGTTACAGCCAGCCTGGCAAACTGATAGTGACCAGGAAGGGCTTGTCCCCCCTCCCTGCTCTGATGAAACTCAATTTCGACACCTCCCAGTGAGGCTGCTCTCCCCGTCACGGAGCTCTGGGCTCTTCCCAATCTGGACTCTCCAGACACAGCAAGCGCCCACCACATGAGATGCCCCATTTTTCCCTTAACACACCTTGTGCTGTCCACTCTGCATTCTCCATACTCTCCCCTGCACCCAAATGCCCTGCTACCTGGGTCTACTACTCTAAAGCGAGTTCTCCTCTCCAGGCCCAGCTCAAACACCACATCTTTCACAGACTATAGACGCCACCAGAATCCAGTGTCCTGTCCTCACTCCAGGAGTGTGTATTTCTGCCACCATCATGGCAGCAAGAGTGACATAATGACAACCGCCCAACATCGCTCTCTCTGTGAGCTCCCAGGAACTGAGCCTCGAGATCTCTGACACCCCTGCACCCATGACCAGGGCAGGCATTCAGGAACATGGGGGGACTGTGGCCCAGAGAGAACCCCAGGCAAGAACGGCTCCACACTTACTTCCAGGGTTCGAACATGCGCCAGCAGCTGCGGCAACTTCTGAATGTCATTCTCACTGATGTCAAGAGTACGTAAGCTTCGAAGTTCCCCCACGGTGTCTGGAAGCTCCTTCAGCTTGTTATCTGGAGAGATCCCAATGGCAAAGCTCAACCCCCAAAGCCCCTCCACCAACTTCCTGCCTGACGCTGCCAGGACTCGGGGCACATGGGTGCCTCCCTCTGACCCTGGGATATGCGTAGGTCCTGAGACCTGAGGTTCTGGGAGGAAAAGCACAGGGGTCCAGTTTTGGTGACCTGGGTTCAAGTTCTTACTCTACCACTTATTAGCTGGGTGCCCTCATGCTCAGTGGTTCCCAGGAGGAGGGCTCTGTGGATGCTGGCTGAGACAGCCCAGCGCCGACTGAAAGTCACATGGACAGGGCGTTCCGGCCCCTACCTTTCACATTGAGGGTCTGGAGCTGGATCAGGTTCCCAATGGAACGTGGGAGATACGTCAGTTGATTCCTTTCCACATTCAAGACCTAAGACAGAGGAAAAAAATGACATGAGAACTCAGACGCAGAGAACAGTGTCTACCCCTGCTTCAGGCCAGGCAGCATCTGGGCACCACACACATCTTTAACTCCCCTTGACAGCCCTGTGAGGAGGGCACCGATTGTTATAATCCCAGGTGGGAGATGGGAACACAGGCTCAGAGTGAAGCCACGTGCCCAAGAGAGCAGAGCCAGACCTTGAACTGGTTCTTGCTGAGGACCCATCGTTTATGCAGACCACAGAATGCTCCATGATGGCCCCACAGTCCAGCAAGGAGGCAGCAGGGGACGAGCAGGTTCAGGGATGTGGGGGAGGCAGCATGCAACAGGGCTCTAGGAATCCCAGTTTTGGGGGGAAGGAAGCTGAGCTGCATAAAGGCAGTGGGATCTGCCCAAGGTCTCAAGGCTGGCAGCTGGTGGTGCCCAGACGGAAAGGCAGGCTCGGCGGATTCCGCAGGCTGTACTCCCTCCCAGATGCTGCACTGTGAGGGAAGCAAGGCCAAGAGGCTGGCACACTAAGTACTCATTAAACATTGACGTGATGGAAAGCTAAGAGGTCATTAAAAATTATGTGGCAGATGAATATTTAATGAACCAAAAGATGGTTAGGAGTTATTGTCAGGCATCCAAAAGTTACAAAATGATGAATCCAACAATTCTATAAAAATATACATGTCGGGTGCCTGGGTGGCTCAGTGGGTTAAAGCCTCTGCCTTCCGCTCAGGTCATGATCCCAGGGTCCTGGGATCGAGCCCCACATCGGGCTCTCTGCTCAGCGGGGAGCCTGCTTCCTACTCTCTCTCTGCCTACTTGTGATCTCTGTCTGTCAAATAAATAAATAAAATCTTAAAAAAATATATATATAGGGGTGATTGGGTGGCTCAGTGGGTTAAAGCCTCTGCCTTCTGCTCAGGTCATGATCCCAGGGTCGTGGGATCGAGCCCCGCATCGGGCTCTCTGCTCAGCCGGGAGCCTGCTTCCTCCTCTCTCTCCGCCTGCCTGTGATCTCTGTCAAATAAATAAATAAAATCTTAAAAAAAAAAAATATATATATATATGTATATACATGTCAAGGGGCTCCTGGGTGGCTCAGTGGGTTAAAGCCTCTGCCTTCGGCTCAGGTCATGATCTCAGGGTCCTGGGATCGAGCCCCGCATCAGGCTCTCTGCTGCGCAGGGAGCCTGCTTCCTCCTCTCTCTCTCTGCCTGCCTCTCTGCCTACTTGTGATCTGTCAAATAAATAAATAAAATCTTTAAAAAATATATATATACATGTCAAAAAAGCCCCCAGAGATCCTACACCCGGGCACTCACTGTGGCTTCCTAAGGGGTGACAATTCCTACTGTTCTGCCCCATGTTCTGTGTGCCCTGGGGCAAGCGACAGGCATCCCTCTGGACCTCAACTTTCTCATCTGCAAAATGCAACGATGTCACCCACATAGTAGGGCCGTCTGTTCCCCTCATTTCTTGGTCTCCTCCATGTTGGAGGCAGCATGCAAAGTGGGGGTGCTGCCCTCCGAGGACTACATCTCAGTCAAATCAGCAAAACCTTCATTAGGAACTGCGCACTGCCATCAGTGCTCCCGTGGCAGCAAGCCAGGCTTGAGACAGAGGCCCAGAAGGTGGATGTACTTTGACAAGGAGGCCGGGAGGATTCCGAGGGACATCGGGGCTGAGAGAGGATGAGCTGCTCGGGCAGAGGTGGGGTCTGCATGGAGAGGCCCGCTGCAGTGGGGCAGAAAGGCCAGAAGGAGTTTAGGAACTGACCACCGGGAGAGGAGGGAACAGGAGAGGAGGCTGGAAAGTAGGCAGGCCCATCATACGGGGTCTGAGGGGCACAGTGAAGAGAAGATATTTTAATCTAAGTGTGAAGGAAAGCGGCTGCTTCCTCTGTGAAATGGGGCTAATGCTAGCACCTGCCTGACAGGGACCCAGATAATAGGAGGGAAAAGCTCCTCGCGGGCATGCGGGGGGCTGAGACTGATCAGAAGTGGGAGGATGAGTCACAGTGCTGGAAATTCATCATTTCCTGCTTCCTCCCTTGTAGAAGCTCACGATGAAATCCCAAAAGCACATGCCAAAAATATGGTACCGAGACTCCCACAGCTCAGACTGCCATGGCCAGGGTGTCACGGAGCTTCCTGATGGGACAGGGGCAGAGGGAGCTGGCACCAAGGGCAGCTCTGGCCAGAGCCCAGCTGGCACTCTCCAGGGCACTTTCTCACTTGCAGTCAGAGGCAGGTGTCCTGTGTCCTGTGGCCGTACCTGGAGGGCGGTCAGCTGCCCAATGTCGTCAGGAAGTGCTGACAGCTGATTATCGTGAAGATCCAGAACCTGCAGGAGGAAGACGAACTTGGGAGTCACAACAGTCACCAAGGGAGAAAGCCCACAAAGCTCAGACTCTGGGGTCTCTTCCTGCCTCTGGTGTCGAAGCAACAGCAGCCCCTCCTCTCCAACTACGAGATCTTTCCATCTCAGCTCCTTTTTGAAAATGGGATACCATTGCTTTCTTTTCTTTATCAAATATTCATTTTTAGCTGTTGAGTGGAAACAGTATGCTATGAAACAGTATGCATAAATATTCATGTGAAACAGGAAAACCCTCACAGTATAAGTACATACTTATGTGGAAAAAGATTATCAAATATGCAATAATATACTGACGGTGGTTCTCTGAAGTGTGAGATGACGGACATTTTTCTTCCTTTGCTTAACTGTATTTGCTAATTTTTTTAACAATACAAATGAGCAAAAAGACACATCATGTATGTAACTACATAATATGTTTCATGTACATACAAATAAAATATAAATATACACAAATATAAATTATATATTTAAAATGCATAA
This sequence comes from Mellivora capensis, assembly GCA_004024625.1. Classification (NCBI taxonomy): domain Eukaryota; kingdom Metazoa; phylum Chordata; class Mammalia; order Carnivora; family Mustelidae; genus Mellivora; species Mellivora capensis. Next base: position 15,689 of record PISX010005518.1, on the reverse strand, counting down.
GATATTGTTTTACTGTAAAAATAACGAGTGTTGGACTAGAATAATAAAGACAAGTAAAAACCACCCTAACTCCTACAAACCAGACTTAACTCAAAAAACACTTTGATGCCTGATGCTACTACCATCCTGTGCCTCTCACTGTGTGTACCCACTGTCACAGCTCATGTTCATGTGGAATAATCCTGAGGTCATAGACCACATGTACTGTGAATATGTCCTAGTCCCTGTCCTGGAAAGGCTAACAGGAGGAAGTCATCCCTCTGGGGCCTCCTTGTTTGGGCCCATCGGTCTCCATGCTCTCTGTGAGCTCACCTGCTCTGAGTGTATGCTTTGCCTTTCTACCTGTCGGGCAAGTTCCCATGAAGGCAGGGCCTGTGGCTGGTTATCTTTGTAACCCCACCCCATGCACGGCACTCAGGTGCCCCATCAACTGTGCTAATCCCAGCCTGACTATGAAGTTAGGCCTGCCTGGCATAAGCTTTAACAAAGGCAGCTTAGCTGTCATGTGCTACAGCAGGCAGAGTCCCTGACCCCTGGGAGAAGGGCCCCAGTACCTTGATGGTTATGAGACTCAGGAGGCTGCAAGATTTAGGGAGCAGGGAAGTGAGGTGATTCGTGTGGACAATCAACACCTGTGTGGGGAAGATTTGGGGCGCGTTAGCTGGAAGAGGAGTAGCCAGCAGGCCGCCAGCTTGCTGCAGGGTATACCGCAGACCCCGCCTGCCCGCTGTCCTCCGCTCGCCCGGACACTGCAATGGGGGATGTGGCTCAGAATCGCAGAATCATCAAATGTGTAATCAAGTAACCTGAAAGCCTATAATTTCAAGGGTGAAAGGGATCTTCGAGGGCTGATGCTACCTTCCATCCTGAGAAGGCCCCTGTGCAGCTGTCCTGATCTTAACCTCCCTCAGGGTCAGCACCTTCACGTGGGGAACAGAGAATAATAAAGTACTTGCCTCCAAGGGCTACCCTACGACCAACAGACAACGAGCACTGAGCCCAGGGCTGGCCTGGGGCCAAGGGCTCCATCCGTACCATCTGTTGCTATTTTTAAAACACTGACCCCTGCATACAAACTTCCAGTGTCAAGGAGCTCACCAGGCTGTCAGTATGGAATACTTTTTACCTCCCTTCATTAGACAATTCATTTAGAATGCTCTCAGCTGTCTCCATGCAATGCTGCGATGTCTTTCTGAAAAATCATTCATTCCATTCTTAATCTCCGCTGGGCGACCAGAATGAAGTAAGTACAGCTTTCATTATGAACAGCGAGGTCCCCCGTGTTTACTGCGGCAGGCCTCATACCTGACGCGTTCCTGTCTCCATCTACCTATCTCCCGCCTGTCACTCTTAATTCTCATGATAGCTCTGTGAGAGTAGGACTAGCACTAGGAATGTCTTCATCTCACAGATGAAGAAACGGATGTAAGAGTTGGCGGAAGTTGCCCATCTCACGAGGGGCAAAGCCAGGATGTGACCTGGGACCGTCTGACATCAGACTCAACTCTTCCAACTGGGCAAACACCTGCTTCAAGTTGAAAGGGTAAGAATCAGGGAGAAGGGAGATGTCTATGCCAGGAAGACAGTGCCTCAAAGTCCCACCTGATTTCCAACAAGCAAACATACAATAAACAAGCGTGTGAAAAACGAAGATCCACGTTACCTTCTTCTGCAGAACTTTGCATGTTGCAAAAGCCCCAAATGGAATCTAAGGTAAGAGAAAGAAGAGTCAGCGCCTCCCTTCCTGCCGGTGGCACACAAGTGAGGGAGCGATGGGGCAGGAGGTGATCAAGTGCAAAATTCTCACGTGCAGAGCAGCGCTGAGCCGGGAGTGTGGTTTGGGGGAGACAGGGGAGGAAAGCTGCTGGGAGGTAGTCAGCCCTCCCCTGCAATCAGCTGGCAGAAGACTGTCCTGCCCGGCCCCAGCCCACATACCAGCCCTATCATGAGCTCTATCAGGGCAAAATAAAGAGGCCGGAGAAACCCTGGTTCTTCCAGTTCCCTAGGATTCTGTGGGTGCATTTTCTAGACTCCCTGATTCTCACAGACTATGTTGAGGCCACCGACCATCTCAATTCTTTTGAATAAGAACAAAATCCAAGAACACTTCACTCGACTAATGCTTCCAGTGTTTTAAAAGCCCCAGTCCACATCTGTCTTTCTTAGGGAAATGTGATCCAAGAAAAAAGGACCGATCAAATTCACAGCCAGAACACCAGCCCTGATTTACCTCTGAGAGCTCACACTTAGAGATGTCAAGAATGTCATCGGCCCCAGCTTCTTTTGCCTGCGAATAAAAAGCATAATAATAAAAAACGCGTTTGAACAAAACGCCCTTGAAGAGCGGACAAACCAGCCAAAGAAACACAGGATCAAGGAGCTGTAAGAGACCAGCCACTGTCTGGTTCTACTAGTCCCTTCTGCAGGTGCACCAATGACCCCTGCCTCAGTGGGGCTTGAGGTCCAGCATGGAACAGCAAATGAACAAGTCACGACAACTGTCATCAGTTCCCTCAGGAGGGAAGCGGAAGGCACTCCTGAGTACCAGACAGGAGGCCTCCCTGGTCTGCTTTGAGTCAGAGATCTCCTCTGGGGGTCAGGGAGACAGATGGGAGGGAGGGAGCACGCAGCTGGTTTGGGGGCAGCGTGGAGCCCAGTCCATGAGGGCAGGGGCGGAGATGGACTCAGAGGAAGCCCACTTTCCCTTACCAGACACATCTGATACTCTAGGCGTTTCCGAGCCTCTTCACTGGGTTTCCGCTTCCGGAAGAAGAGCGGCATTCTTTCTTTCTCGCTCTGGGGTAATCTTCGGGACTCTAGGGCACAGGAGAGAAATCAGGGCCTGGGGAATCTGTCACACTCGGGGCAGGCAGCACGCTAACACAGAACGCAGAACGCGGAGCTGATCTGCTGGACCGTGTGATCCCTGATGGCAGCGTCTGCGTCTGTCTCAACCATCCATCTGGGCCATGAGCCCTGCACAGCAGGTCTTTCTAAGGATGTCCTTTGAGAATGCATTAACAGATGGGACTGATCAATCACTTCTAGTTCCTGAAACACTGTCAGAGTGACATTGACAAACTAAACATGGCATTGGCTACATCGTAAGCAAAGAGATGTCTTAGTTGAATAAAAACTCCAAGGCAATCCTCAGACAGCTTCCCACCTTCACAGCTACTGTTGCATCTGATTCTCACCACAGTCCAGTTTAAAGTGATATTGAAATGGACACATGACCTCAGTGATCTGGTTATATGGCCTGGATTGTCGCAAAACCAGTCTGGAGCTCTGTTCTTTTGAGTCCTGACACTGTGGGGTTTGCCCAACTCCTTCATGCTTGGATAACTTAGCACTTGCTAATTACAGTGTCCTGAACTCAGAAGCCAGGTGCTTACTGCCTACCCAGTATCTGCAACTAGCAGCGCAGATAAGGGTTATGGACGGGCCCAGGAAGCAATCATCCAGGGAAGCTTGCAGTTAACAGCCTAGGCTTTGGAATGAAATGTAACCGGGTTTATGGAGGTTCCTCAAAAAATTAAAAATAGAAATACCCTATGATCCAGCGACTGCATTACTAGGTATTTACCCGAAAGATACAAAGGTAGTAATCAGAAGGGGCACCTGCATCCCAATGTTTATAGCAGCACTATCAATAATAGCCAAATTATGGAAAAAGCCCAATTGTCCACCAATCAATGAATGGATAAAGAAAATATTCTGTATTCACACACACACATACACACACACACACACACGAATATTACTCAGCCATCAAAAAGAACAAAATCTTCCCATTTGCAACAATATAGCTAGAGTATATAAAGCTAAATGAAATAAGTCAGAAAGAGACTAATACTATATGACTTCACTCATATGTGGAAATTAAGAAACAAAACAGATGAACATATTGGAAGGCAAAAAGAGAAAGAGGTAGGCAAACCATAAGAGACTCTTAATGATAAAGAACAAACAGGGTTGATGGAGGTGGGTGGGGAAGGGGTTAAATGGGTGATGGGTATTAAGCCCTTGCTATGGTGAGCACTGGGGGTTATATGTAATTAATGAATCCCTAAATTCTATTCCTGAAACCGGTATTACATTATAAGTTAACTAACTAGAATTTAAATTAAAAAATTGAAAGAAAAAAATGTAACTAACCATGTCCACCAACCATATCACCTTTGTTCAATCTCTCTGAGCCTCAGTTTCCTCATCTGTATAATAATCTTACCAATACCTGGTTCTGCGAGGATCAGGTAATTTCATATATGTAAAACTCATAGCACATTACCTGGCACATAATCATTGCTCAGTCAACTATCAGCCACACAGCACTATACATCTGACAAATGACTTATTCAGGGCCCCAATACAGCTAGGGAGAAGATGCAGTCGAAGAAGATACATACTCAGTCCTCAGGGGTAAGGGTTAGAGATCACAGGTCTCCGCCCACAGGGGCGTGGGCAGTCTGGGGGGCCTGCCAACCTGCAAGCTGGCTCAGGCCCCTCTTGTCACCCCACCTGCCAGCAGGGATGGGGACTAGTCTAAGAACAGCCCTCCCCCATCCATCCCTGGTGACAACTTCTTACTCTTCTGCTTCCCAAGGACTACCCCCTCATTCCCTCCCCAAAGTCCAGCCCTCCCACCACGTTCCCCACAGTAACCATCCCTTCTCCATCCCTCCTCCCAACCTGCTCTCTGAGGTCCACCCGTCATCCATTCCTTCCACTGACTCCAGCCCAATGGGAAGAACCACACCCATTCTCCCCAGGCTGGAGTGGGGAGAGCCCCACCTGGCTTTGTGGGTGGACAGGTCACCAATGCTCCTTCCCTCGTGTGGATTGGAAAGCAGGCAGATCACTCGGAGGGCTTGGTCATGAACAGTGGGTCGCAGACCATCGGACATGAGCCCGGGCGGAGCCGAAGTCTGGTCTCCTCCACACACAAGAGCTGGGGACCGAAACTCAGAATCTCAGAAAGTCATGCAGACAGGGATGACGAAGTCTGAGACTCTGAGAACCGTATAATTTTGGAAATAAGAGTTGGATCAAATTTAGACCTGAATAAAACTGTTTCCATAACCAAAATGCACATATCACGAGGGAGCTAAAAGGGGACTCGGGGTTGCCATGGCCCTAGGGTCTCTGAATGGGGGTGCGGACCCCTTAGGGGAGGGGCGGGGCTTTCCGTTTAGACTACTGGGACCAAAGGGTGACCCTCATGATAAGAGAAAATAGAGAACAGCGGGGCCCTGGAGCAGCCCTCTCTTGCCTGCTCCAACCCCAGGCGAACCTCCCCGAATCCCTCCAACCCCCAGTCCTTCCTAACCCCTAGTTAAAACTCACCCGGAACGGGGTTCTTCAGCCGTCAGCCTCAGGCACCTGCCCACAAGCAACATGGCGGCAAGGGCGTCGCTGGGAGGCTGGGCGGAGCCAACAGATCTCGCGAGAGTCGTGCTTTCCAGCCTATATCCGGCGCCGTCAAAAGCCTTCCGGTCTTTTGGTTTTCGGCTAGGAGGAGGCAAAGGTGCAACTGTCTTCGGTCGTCCCGAATCCGGGTTCATCCGACACCAGCCACCTCCGCCATGCCGCCCAAGTTCGACCCCAACGAGATCAAAGTCGGTGCGTGCTTTAGATGTGGCTGGGGCTGCAAGATGGAGCATCCCTCCTCCCCGCAGCCCGTCGGGCCTCCGGCCCAGACGCCGTAGCCTTTCCCACGCCGGACTTTTAAGTTGCTGCCGGCTAGAGGCCTTTCCGGGGCTGCGATCAGGGCGCTGTGAGGTCCTGGCTGAGTCTCTTCACTCGTTCTGGGTCTTAGCTTCCCCACGTGTAAATGGGGAGGGAGGACCGGACGACCTGTGGTGGCTTTGCAGCACGCACGCCATAGGGTAAGGTTTGTGCCCGGACGCTTCCCTCCCGCCACTGGGTTGGAGCTGCCTCGGCCGGCCCGGTGCGGGTCTCGGTAGCCGTAGCAGAGCCGAAGGCCGCTGTCCCTCGTGACGCTTGGAGCGGTCCACGCCAGGGAGGACGCGACTCGCCCGCTGCGGGTTGGGTGGCCCTTCCGCTCCCTGCTGAGGCTCTCGGTACTGTTTCGAGAACTGACAAGTGGTGAGGCCAGCCCCAGAAAGATTCTCGGAGAGAAGGCTGTGGCGCAGGAGCTCCTCTTGCAGCGACACTGATGTTTTCTTTCTCCCAGTGTACCTGAGGTGCACCGGTGGCGAAGTCGGCGCCACGTCTGCCCTGGCCCCGAAGATTGGCCCGCTGGGTCTGGTAAGTCATCCTCGTGGAGGACGGTTGCTTAGGTTCCACACTGCGGAATTGGCAATCCCTCCTACACCTCCTCTGAACTGGAAGTGCCCCGGTAGCAAGCTCATACACGAGATTGGAACGTGCTGCTTTAAAGCTTTAACTTTCACTCTCCAGGGTCAAGATCTTAACTGTGGCCTTGAGCATTCCTGAGGCGTGGGCCAGAGGTCTTGCCTGACGGTTTAGAAGGTAGCTCAGCGCCACTAGGCAGCCTGCTTAGCTCAATGTATTTTCTAGTCAGGGCAATGGGCCTATAACTGATGCGGTTAAATTTATAGGTAGAGAGTTAAGGTTAACTGGGGTATGAACTTAACATAGTAGTTTGTGTAACCTACTCCTTAATATGACCAGCTTCACTGATGATCCTATTTATCCACTTCTCCAGTTCATGCTTTGACTGAGCTTGCATTTATTTCCCTGAATATCATTAGGCTTTTACTCCTTGGGCATTGGTTTCCTGAACCAAACACTTCCACGTGGTCTTGCTTAACCACGTGGCTAAGCAGGTTTCCTTGGCTCTCCGTGTAGCTGGCCGAGCATCTTTCTTGCTGAGGCTGGTTATTCGGAATTCTTAAGTAGCTGATACCCGATCCCATCCTTGCAGAAACCTGGTATCTTTAAAACTATCCAGGTGATTCGATGGATGTAACTAGTGTCGGAAATTTCTGCATTATCACATGGGTCCTTACGGGAGGGTAGGTAGGTAGGTAAGGGACCTGGCCGTCTTAGGACATTGTCTACTACTGTGATAGCCATGTCCTGACTTGGTAGTTGCAGGGCTGTGCTTCAGACAGTGCCCTGTGTGCTGGCTAGGGGTGTTGGCCAAATGAGTGGGGTGGGTTTTCAGACTATACTTCGAACTTAAGAGACCAGTGTGATACACCTTTTTTCCCTCTAGTCTCCAAAAAAGGTTGGTGATGACATCGCCAAGGCGACTGGTGATTGGAAGGGTCTAAGGATTACTGTGAAGCTGACCATTCAGAACAGACAGGCCCAGGTACTTGGTTTGAGGGGGAGGGCAGAGGTAGCAACCCTCTGGGATTCCTGGGGGGATGGTTTTTGCCACCTGCCCCCAGAGGTGAGCTGAGGGCAATTTTAAATGGGGGTGGGGAGGCTTTTTTGGGAGCATGGATCAAGAAAGAGCAAAGATGTGGGCCTGATACTAACTCATCACTTGTGTGACATTGGGCAAAGTGATTTGTGTCTCTTGGGCTAGGACATGTTTCAGGCTGTGAAAATAACACAAGAATGTACAGCAAACACAGTCTGGCCCATGTATTTTGAGAGCCTGGTCACATGCTAGTATTGGCGGTCTTCATTGGAGCTTGGAGTGGGGCTTATTCACATGGACAATCTTTTTTGCAGATTGAAGTGGTACCTTCTGCCTCTGCCCTGATTATCAAAGCCCTCAAGGAACCACCAAGAGACAGAAAGAAGCAGAAAAACAGTTGAGTGGCTTTCTCCTTGGTAATTTGTGAGTGGTGGGATCTACCCACCGTGGGGGGTGGGGGCGCAGAGGCATTTGATAAGCTGTTAGAGAGCCAGGCACCACCAGGAAGTGCTACGAGGCTCCCCAGTGCCCAGCATGGGGCTGGCCCTACTCAGGGCATGCAGAAGGGAAAGAGGGTGAAGTAAGCGATAATGGTAACCAGTAATCAGAACCCTTCTTAGCTAACCTAAACCTGTCTCTTTTTTTCATGTTTTAACCTGTCTCCTTTGTGTAAGATTAGCAGAGACTTGATTTTGCCCCAGCCACCCGCCACTGCACCAGATCAGTTTCTGTTGGCCGGTGCGGTCCAGTGGTGAGCTGAGAGTAAACCCCAGCTTAGGAAACAGGGTTGTTCTTCATGTGGATGACTCTGTGCCGAAAGCATGGGAACAGCCTGGAAATAAAGACGAGAGAGAGCACCTGATGTGGTCTGCTCTGGCCTTGGGTTGTGACCAAGCTTACACTTTCTCTTTTCTGCAGTTAAGCACAGTGGAAATATCACTTTCGATGAGATTGTCAATATTGCCCGACAGATGCGGCATCGATCTTTAGCTAGAGAACTCTCTGGTAAGTGGACAACATGGAACCAGCTTAATTGTTATATGGGGCGTATGCACCGAGTGGTAGCATTTCCCAATTTGAAGGGACACAGTCACTGTAAGACCCACAGTTGGGGTGCAGAATGGCTTGACATCAGTGAATATTTGGGGCTGGATGTGTTTAAATCTAGGTGTCAAGGGAGCCGTGGAGACTGCATTAAGAGCTTACAAAACTTAAATGGAGTTCTGAATCTTGGATTAGAGAAGTAGGGATGTATTCCATAAAATAGGGTTAATCCCTCATTGCCTGCTGTGATTTCCCCATGGGTATCTGAGGACTGTGAGGGACTGAAGCTCCTCTGATGTTACTTTTCTTACTTCCAGGAACCATTAAAGAGATCCTGGGGACCGCCCAGTCTGTGGGCTGCAATGTTGATGGCCGCCACCCTCATGACATCATAGACGACATCAACAGTGGTGCCGTGGAATGCCCAGCTGTAAGTGACATTTGTTTCACTTGGGTAAAGCAGGGTGAGAGCTGGAGGGAGGCTGGAACAGTTCTAGAAATGGTCAACAGTGGGTTTGGACTATAAGATTTTTTTGTTCTACTGATATATTTCTTTTTTCTTTCCCACAGAGTTAACTACAAAAGAAAATTTCAATAAAGGGTCATTTGACATCTAGTGGACCTTTTGATGTGGCCTCTTCCTTGGGGGAGCTAGCTCCTTTGTGGTCAGAAGAGGGGCCAGTGGGGCCAGGGTGGGAGAACCTGTGGCAGAAGTAGCAGTTTGGGTAACAAGCTTCTGGGTGACAGACTGCTGCCCTATATGGGACTAGCTCAGAGGAGACACCTACAAAGGAGGTACTCAGTGCTTTTCTTGTAGGCTACATACATGCATAGAATTCTTCATAAGAATAAAATTCTTGGCCAAAAAGACGACTTGCACTTCAGCATGAATACATGGCAAGGAATCTTTGCCAGACCAGTTTAAATCTTGAGTGGGCTAGGGGCCCACGGCCCTCCGTGCAAGCCAAGTGTTCACTATCCATTCCGGTGTACAGCCAGGCTTTAGAAGCACTGTTGGGAAACAAAGGAATCTGACCTTTGTCATAAGTCCTTAAGGGTCATTTTCTAATGGCATGTTTTTGCCTTTCCCAAGTCTCTTATTAGCCTCTCATGATTCTTTACTTTGAAGTGAGGTGAATGTGGAAGGATGAACCAAGGTATCTGTATACTGGGGTGAGCTATATCTGAGTAGCTTAGAGGAGCTTCTGGGTACCAGCCTAAAGTGGGGGGCGGGTTGGGGATAAACCAAGAACTTAACTTCCTTGGCATTAGTCATATTCTTGCTTTACATAATTTTGTCAATAGGCCTTTAAAGTAGGTGGGTTTTCCCCACCACCACCCCCCAAGCAGGGTTAGAGAACTGTAGTGGGAAGGATTACCTTGAGAACTCAGGTCAATGAGGGAAGGATAAGCCTAAGACCTGTGCCAAGTGACCAAGAAACCAAAGCTAGAGGCCTTGGGTGGCAAAAGGGTCACCTAACCCCAAACCACAAGGGTTTACTGTGGAGATGAGGTCGTGTTGGCTATGTGAGGATGAGACCCAGCAAGGGAGAAACTCCCCAGCAGTGAGAATCTTGGTCTAAAGGAAACTTCTCCAGGAAGAGAAGTGAAGGACCCACTGGCCTGTGAGAAGGACAGTAGACATCAGGTTGTCCTTCTGGCCCCTTAGAGGGATGTACTCTCCTGAGGGATTTCACTGGCTTCCTCTAGTCATGCTCAGCCTATTCTTTCCTTCTGGGTGTTTTCTTTGTAATAGTAGCAAACACTTGAACATCTTAAGTAGAGATTGGGCCTAGCAGTGTCTAGATTATCCTATATAGAGCTTTAAAGAGTGGATATCCTTCCCCCACCGTCGATGAGATTGTAGCATGTCCAATCTTTCCTCACTTGAATTACTCCCCCCGAATCCTCTTTGGCCCCATTATGGAAACTTCATTCCTATCTAGTGTTGGTTCTTTTAACAGCCCTCATTCAAAAACTAACCATCACCAAAACACCTGGCCTTTAAGAAGAAACCCAAGTCAGGACACCTGGGTGGCTTAGGTGATTTAAGTGTCTACCTTCAGCTTGGGTTATGATTCTGGAGTCCTGGCTCCCTGCTCAGTGGGGAGTCTTGATTCTTCCTCTCTCTGCTCCTGTACTCTTGCTCACTCTCAAATATCTTAAAAAAACAACAAAAGAACCAGGTCCTTCACTCACTGACCACTTAATCTTTATAAACCAAGGTTCCTGCAGTGCTTGCTACACAAAAAGCAGCTTGGCTCCCTGAATAAAGGTAAATCTCCAGTATAATTTGAGCTGGGTTGTTGATGCTTACTGAAGAGCTGAGAAAGAAGAGAGCTCCTGAGACCTTCCACCTGTGACATGTAAAATCGGGAGTATTTATTAAAGGTGCTTTAGCGTGTGGCTCTGAGCTACAGACTGTAAGGTCCCAGGTCTCCACAGGTGTTTAGACCACCTGCATTTCCTTCCAGGTCCCCACCCACTTTGGTCCTCTCTCTGGTTACTCCCCAGCATGGAGTCTCTGGTGTCTAATGAAGGCGGAGCTACACCGGAAGGCCTTCCCACACTCCCTACATTCATAGGGCTTCACACCAGTATGAATCCTCTGATGCTGACTAAGGGACGAGCTCTGGTTAAACGCCTTCCCACACTCACTGCACTCGTAGGGTTTTTCTCCCGTGTGAATTATATGATGTCGAATAAGGGCTGAGCTCTCACTGAAAAACTTCCCACACTCATTACATTTATATGGCTTCTCCCCAGTGTGGGTCTTCTGGTGGATGATGAGATTTGTGCTTTGGCTGAAAGCCTTCCCACACTCGCCACACTTGTAGGGCTTCTCTCCTGTGTGAGTCCTTTGATGGTTTGTGAGGTTTGCGCTCTGGCTGAAGGCCTTCCCACACGCCCCACATTTATATGGTTTCTCCCCGGTGTGGATTCTCTGATGCTGAATAAAGGCGGCACAGTAACTGAAGGCCTTCCCACACTCACGGCACATGTATGGTTTCTCCCCCGTGTGGGTCCTCTGGTGGTTTGTGAGATTTGCACTGTGACGGAAGGCCTTCCCACAGTCGCTGCACTCATAAGGCTTTTCCCCGGTGTGAATTCTCTGATGCTGAACAAGGGCTGAACCGTCACTAAAGGCTTTTTCACACAAACTACATTTGTAGGGCTTTTCTCCGGTATGAGTTCGCTGGTGCTTCGTGAGGTTTGCATTCTGGCTGAAGGCTCTCCCGCATTCGGTGCATTTGTAGGGTTTCTCTCCAGTGTGAATCCTCTGGTGCTGAATAAGAGATGAGCTCTGGCTGAAAGCCTTCCCACACTCGTTGCACTCGTAGGGTTTCTCCCCAGTGTGGCTCTTCTGGTGCTGAGAAAGGGAGGAACAGTAACTGAAGGATTTGCCACATTCGCTACAAGTATACGGTTTTGCTCGGTGGGGCGTAATTATAGGGGAATTCTTCCTGAAGCTCTTTGGATGTGCTTCCCATTTCCGGGGTCTCACTTCTGTGGGAACTCTCTGTTGTGGAGAAAGGACTGGTCTCAGGTTGAAGCTCTTCCCCAGGTCACTGTTCCTGTGATCTGACTCCCCAGGGGGCAGCTCTATACTTGGGTCTTGGAATGAATCTTCAGAAATGTCATGCTTGGGTGCTGATTCAGACATAATCTTCCAGTCTGAAAAATATTTAGAAAAGCATTTTGCCCCCCCTTCGGTGGAAGAAAAGGTACTACCTAAAGACAAAAGGCTGATGGGGTTTGGTCGAGCTTCTGTGCAGACAGGCCTGATGCTGTACCCCTCTCACCCGCAATCACTGACCACGATGGCTCTTCAGATACGTCAGCGTGCCTGACTCCCTTTCCTGACCTGCCAGGGATGCAGAAGTTTACCCCAATCTCCCTCAGAGGCAATGTTCCCTTCCACATTTCTGACCCTTTCCTCCGCTTTGGCAACTACTGGACAGTCTTCTTAGTCTCACAATTCTTGGTCTGGTTTTGGGCAATCTGCTTACCAGGTTTAAATAATTCACTTTAAAAAGCTGATGGCCAAAGCCAGCAAGACGAATTCTTTCACCTATCAAATCAGCTACATTTCAAAATTCTAGTGTCGGTAGGAATGCAGCATCATGAGATCTTACACACCGGTGTGTAAAGATCTTACACACTGGTGTGACCACCTCTCTGCAGAGCCATCTGGTGGCATGTGTCAAAGAGTCTTTAAAATGCTGACATGAGAACCGCACCTCTAAGAATCTGTCCTAAGGAAGGACTGAAAAATTACACAAAGCTATGTTGACAAAAGTGCTCACAGCATTATTTGCCAAAAAAAAGCAAACACCCAAATAAATGTTTAGTAAAGGAATGACCACAGTGGAGCCAATACAGGGACCCTATTTAGCAATCAGAGGCCATGTTTGAAATGGGCACACTATAGTTCCTTCTGCAGAAAGGTATTTACTGAGAAAACACTGCAAAGATACACAGTGTAAGCTGTGTTGTCTTTGGGTTGTGGCACCAGGGGCAATTTTTATTTTCTTCAATGCTTATTTGTATTTTCTAATGTTTTCCAATGTCATTATTATAATAAAAGCTATAAAAAACCTTTCAGAGAACATGCAGTGATAAAAAGAAAACTACTGTTACATGAAAAAAAGGAGCATGTAAACTTACACACTGTTATTTCTACTTTAGAAGAATGTACAAGCTCTGGTCTGAGCCTCCCCATTAGGGGGCACCTGGCTGGTTCAGTCACTAGAGCTTGTGACTCTTCATCTCCGGGTCATGAGTTCCAGCCTCACATGGAGGGCGGGTAGAAATTACTTAAAAAAGAAAACTTTAGGGACGCCTGGGTGGCTCAGTTGGTTGAGCAGCTGCCTTCGGCTCAGGTCATGGTCCCAGCGTCCTGGGATCGAGTCCCACATCGGGCTCCTTGCTCGTCGGGGAGCCTGCTTCTCCCTCTGCCTCCAGCTGCCAGTGCTCACTCTCTCTCTCTCTCTCTCTCTCTGACAAATAAATAAATAAAATCTTAAAAAAAAAAAAGAAAACTTTAGAAAACAAAGAAAAAATTATCACTGCATTTTGTTATATGAGGAAGATGGAAGGGATGACAGGGACCTTGATTTTTTTATCCTGTTCCAAATCTCAAATTAACCTATTTTACTGAAAAAAGTCATTTTAAATAGAATAAATAATACTGCTTTTATAATCAGAAAATGGGTATTTTTTAAAAGAAGAGTTAATGATTCTTAACCCTTTCTGGGATCTCCCTTATTTTTTTTAAAGATTTTATTTATTTATTTGACAGAGATCACAAGTAGGCAAAGAGGCAGGCAGAGAGAGAGGAGGAAGCAGGCTCCCTGCCAAGGAGAGAGCCCCATGCGGAGCTTGATCCCAGGACCCCGGGATCATGACCTGAGCCGAAGGCAGAGACTTTAACCTACTGAGCCACCCAGGCGCCCCGGATCTCCCTCATTTTAAGAGAAAACTTTAAAATATGAATAATGTAGGATATTTGGAAACAGAAGCATACAGCCCCACGCACCGCTGTCTCTGGCCTTGGTACTTGCACGTAAGAGGGTGGAGTTTCGGGGCACCCGCATCAGGCTCTCTGCTCAGCAGGGAGCCTGCCTCCCCCCCTCTCTCTGCCTGCCTCTCTGCCTACTTGTGATCTCTGTCTGTCAAATAAATAAATAAAATCTTAAAAAAAAAAAAAAAAGAGGGTGGAGTTTCAGGGAGGGCTACGGAGTTTCTTTTCTCAAGGGTTAATTTTCCTGAAGATTCTTTCAGTTTCTACCTTATTTCTCAGAGGAAAGAATAGCAAGGTTAGTTCTGGGTGACCTTTACTTGAATTTCTCTATGGAATCTTGACCAGACAGCTTGGGTTTAAATCCTGACGCCACCTCTTACTAGCTATGTGATTGTGGGCAAATTATTAACCCATTTCTTGGAGGTATTATCTGCAAATGTAGCTCTCACAGAATTACTGTGAGAATTAAATGAGTTAAGACACATAAGGGACCTGAGGGATAGTTAAATGTCATATGAGTGCCTGTTATTATCTTAGGCTTTTTCCTTGTAAGCCTTCTGAAGTGGTTTCCCTCCAGAGTGCAAGTGTGTACTAATGCCCAATCCACCTGAGCACAGCAGTCCCCATTTTGGGTTCAGGGCGTCTCCATGTAATTCAGTATCTGGATCATGTATGGCTTTGACAGCTCTGAAAACTTGACCATCTATCTGAGAAAAGATGGAAAGAAGAAAAGTGCCAAGAAAAGCAGCGGTGGGGGAAAGGAGCAATTCAGGAAACTGCGTTTTGCTCACGAACTGTCCTACCTCAGCCCGCCTCACCTCTCTACCTGGCTCCTGCAGGAGACTAACAATGTCCACACCAAACGTGCCCAAAACAGAACTGGCTTTCCCTTCCCAGCCAGTGTCTCCTTCGGGTCTTCTTGCTCATGGTTCTGCTCAGGCCAGGGTCATCCTTAATGCTCCTACCCCGCACTTCCTATTCACTGGCAAGTCCTATTGGCTTTAACACCTACAATGTCCTGCCACCACCCACCATTCTCTCTCCCTGGTGTTAATTGACTCCTAACTGATCTCTCTGCTCCTAACTGATCTCTCTGCTCCTACTCTTGGACCCTGGAAGTCTTATTCTCCATATGCTTTTTTTTTCTTTAAAGATTTTATTTATTTATTTGACAGACAGAAATCACAAGTAGGCAGAGAGGCAGGCGGGGGTGGGGGGGGCAGCAGGCTCCCCGCTGAGCAGAGAGCCCGATGCGGGCTTGATCTCAGGACCCAGAGATCATGACCTGAGCCGAAGGCAGAGGCCTTAACTCACTGAGCCACCCAGGCGCCCTCCATATGCTATTTTTAAACACAAATCAAGTATGGTCCCCTCCCTGCTCAAAACCCTCAAGGACTTTTATCTTACTATATGAATAAAATCTGAACAAATTACACAGCCTCCAAAGCCCAGAATGATCTGCGCTCCCTGCCTACCACTCTCCCCCTGCTTACTGAGTGAGCAGCCTGGGATGAGCAGCAAGAGAGAAACACAGCAGCTACGGCTTCCCTGTTGTTTTTTCTGAGGTGCTCTCTATTACCCCTTTAGGAAATTCTAGGAGGGTCTCACATAGAGGACGAGAAGCCCTCCATTTAAGGGCCAGAGAGGCGAGTAGCAGTAGGTGTCACAGCTGGATGGATGGGTAAAGGTGGGCACCTGAGAGCCTCAGTGAGGTGAACCCCAAGAAGAGAATGTGCTAGGCCAGCAAAGACAACTCTCATTCCC